>JAGDQP010030850.1:380-22313 GCA_022664845.1 Lepisma saccharinum | reverse complement strand
ACAGTTGTTTAAGCCACGCTGTCCAATAATCGTTTCGAGGAGGCTATAACTTAAAGACATAGCTTGAAATATTCTCTGAAGTGTCTATATTTTAAATGTTTTTGAATTAATCAAATATCTCAACTAGTTTGTGAAATATGTATAACTTTATGATTCGCTGTATTCAACAAAATTTTGCAGAATCTCATTTTCGAACCCCGTGTATAACCTGAACTATAAGCAATAAGAAATTTTCAAAAACTGTTTTCAACTTCGCTTGTATATGGGATTCAATGTAGCAAATATAAAGGGAATCAGTCGAGCAACACTTGTCGAAATATTCTGTAGAATGACCCAGAACTCTTATATAAACATTGAAACACTCAGCCTTATGTACTTTAATGTGCTATGTTCTACACTCACACAGAATAGCATTGCTTGTTAAATGAATTATATGAACTGCATCACGCTGTTGGTGACTAGTATTAACGTGGGTATTACCAAGGTTCTAAGCAACCATGTTTAGTATTATCTCAATGCTATTTCTACCTTCCTAGAAGTCCAAACATCTCCAAGGAGGCTACTGAATGCATGAACGGTAGTTTACTATAGATATATAGTAATCTAAACTGATCTAAAATAGAGTAATCTAACCTGATCTAAACTAACCTGCCAAAAACAGGCGACCGAAATTTTATGTTTTTGACTGCTATCGGCAGATTTATCACAGTATAATGTAGCTAGCTACTTGACTTTTATTATATAATGTCCGGATGAGTACAGTACATAATGTGATGCAAAATCAAGGCTTTATGTCATTGAACTCACATTGCCTCTCTGATTTGAATCATATTCTCCATTGAACGCATTCGAAATAATGAAACATTAGAACATTCAACGAGATAAAGAGATGTTTAGGTCAGCGAGCTATAGTGTCATATTTCGCTGTACGTATACTTTACACTATTCATTCTCTTACAAATCATTTACGCAGTCATTTCTATTAACATCTAGTGGCAGCCAGCAATCCAAAAAGTGTTATTATTCCGTTAAACAGGCACTCGAGTTGATCAACAGAAATTAAGATGGTGGGATGGGGAGGAATACTGATGGTGCCACTTCTCGTTACGAATGACACGTATTTTGCTGCAAATGTCCCGGACACAATGTCGGAGAATTATAGACGAGTTAGTTAAAGTATTTTTTTTAAATTATTATACGCAATGTACGTGATCTTAACACTTACGCCATTCCACACCGTGTATCAAAAGTAGCAAATATAGAGAACTAAGCAAAGGTCATGTGAGTCAAAGGAGTTTAAGGGTGTGGATAACTGGTCCATTGATGTATAATGTCGCCGATGGTATAAATATAATCTCTTCACGTATAAATTAAGCTACTTTTTTTACAATTCTAACGTAAACAAGGGAAACAAACCTAACTTTACTAATCTGAAATTAGTAATGCGTAGGGTGGGCCAATTCTATACACCGTTTACCGAGGTAACATAGGGTAACATGGTCTCTTGCACATGAAATCCTGTTTTTGGTATTTTACACGCATTTTAGTATGTTTCATTTGGCTATAGGAATGCAAAGCATGCCATATGCAGTAGGTGTTTTCATGCAGTAGTCTATGGCAGAAGTATCTAAACTGCACTAATATCAGGTGATGTTTGAGTGTCCCCCCCCCCTCTTCGGAACTGTAGTCGAAAAGATAATAGCATAGATTAAATAAAATTCAGTAACTTGGTATAAGATAATAGTAAAGAACTACACTAAATACTGCTCAAAGCTTCTGAAATGAATATCTGGAACGTAGGATGGAAGTGGGCCCCACAAAATGCTTTATTATTAAGATCTATTTACATTCAAGTGAATCATATAAGCTTAGTAATTAACGAAGAAGATTCACACTTACCTTCAAACGTCTGCGTGTATTACTGGACTCTTTAAATTGCACGATCTCTTCTCTCTTCTTTTTATCATAATATATATCTGAACGCTACAACACTTTCTCCAGTTCGCCGTTTTCAAATTTCAACAGACGACAAACGACACGAGAATTTTCTACTCGGTTCAACTAACCGCCATCTGGGTTAAATAATAACTAACTCTTACAAGGTTAAATGTACCTACACATTAAACGGTTCACATAACCGAGTAGTGGGTTAGTCACATTGTTTGAATTAACCGTGTTGGTTGTTTATTTCTTCCTTTACCCAACTTGTAGGTAAATTACTACCCACGTGTTGGTTGTTTTTAACCAAATTTCCCTTAACCTTTTTCAGTGGGTTACCATTTACCTACAGTATCCGGTACTTTCATCTCTGAAATGTGTTGTGATAAACAACTAGTCGGTTACCTACAACCCTTTTCGTCATTAACCTAGCACAATTTTGACTAGGTTAGAATTTATTTTTTTCCGTGTAACGTCGTACCGGTTAATGATAGAGCAAAAATAAGCTTACCATTGGCGTGGTGAGAACATTTGCTATTAAAATGAGGTGTCGCACGCTATACTTTCTAGTTACAAAATGTGTGTCTGATTCAAGATGGTGGATTTCAAGATGGCCGTCGTCAAGTTCCCCCTTATCATGGACTTTCCTCTCGACTTCATATATATCCACCATGTTGTTATTGACTTATTATCATTAGAAGGCGTTGTGTTGTAAGGGACTTGTGCACAACAGAAACATAAACATTTAATATGCCTGTAACATTTTACGACCTGCGCGTATCTTAAAATTAACGTCACCATTGATTTTCTGATTAAATTCTAGTCCAAAATCATGTATCACATTACCCTATTCCTATTTCAAAAACTTGACCTGAATTCAAGATGGCGGATTTCAAGATGGCCGCCGTGAAGGTCCACCCTACCATACGACTTCAATCTAGGTCTAGTATGTACCCACGTTATTATTATTAACTTATTATCATTAACACGCAGTTTACAATGGATGGTAATGCACTTATTACTGTGCACTTGCCGACAGTGGTGAGCGACATTATGACATGCCATTTCGGATATATCCAGTTCAAAAGAGCAGCTGATTTTTTGTGTATGGTCTTTCTGTGGGACTTCCTTCCTCTGCGTGAAATTTTACGGTAGGTTTCGATATGAGCTCATTGTTACTTCCTTTGTTCGTCTCAAGTATCAACATCTGAAGAGTGTCCGTTTGTATTAGCGTTGTTCATGTCAAACGACTCTTTCAATCCTGTTTTTAACCCCTCCCCCCTCTGAAGCAGTCCCCATTAAGAGAACAAAATTTGGGCCTAGTTTACCTGAAGTTTGTTTCACTCCAGCCGGCCCGAGTGAACACAACCTTCACTTCATTCTCAGAGTGATATTATTTAAGCGGTTTGCTTTCGCCACAATGTTTTGTTCGGGGATATCTTCCCTCTACTTACTGCAAGCTAGAAGTACTTGTTTGTTCCATCTCTGAATATATACGGTACCTACCATTTCTGATAGATAGTCTTTTCTAGGCCACCTCAGGAGATGGTTGATGAGAGACAAAGAACGTATGTTGATGGTTTTTAGAAACAAGTAGGAATTAGTACGAAGGTATGTTATTAAATGAAAATACACCTACATATGCACCTTTGCAATTTTATATTTAATGAAAATATATAACAACTCAACATCATAATTATCATGTTTGCTAGCGTGAAGATCAACAACATTTGAAATGTTACAGTACCAGTGCATCCAGCTTTAGTAACTGTTATTTGCATAATGAGAAATGAAATTACTATTGGATTTACTTGCCGATGCGGCATTACCTAATCTTCATCTCCTATGAGTCATAGCCCATTTAATTACTCCTAAAGAAATATTAAATAATACATTATTGCATGAAACGAATCGTACCCAAAATATAGAATACTTGCCACCCATATATGCGCTATGATTATGAAGTAAGCTAAACTTGTTTAATTTTAATTTTAAATGGATTTAGTTCCAACACAAGCGCTAAACAGATAAGTCACATATTTCCTTTGCAGCATGTAAAATTCGTTTTACTTATAGACCAAACAGTTTTTCCCTTCGATTTGTATAATAACTTCTCACCAACAAAAATAACTGTACCTAGCAATAAACCTAAAAGTAAAATCCAAAAAGTTGGTAAAAGATGTTCCACAGTGAGCACAACATTTTCTTTTAAATTCGCATGCCTTGCTCTGTAATAGTCCTTATAATTTATTGCCTCTGCAAGCCATTTCATCTCAAATCCTGATTCTGCAATTCTCATTACAAGTTCATTTATTCGTTCTGTATAAGGAGATCCCTTCGGAAGAGGAATCACAGCATTATTAGTGGTCACATCTTGTCTAACAATGTGAACTAAGGATTCACCAGTGCTCTGAATAAGAACATTGTAAGTGTAGAACTTTGCAATGTTCTTTACGCATATAAAGGCTGAGTCACCAATGGTGGCAATTCGACGTAAGAGATATAAAGCATCCAAACCATAAACGATTTTCAGTTTTTTATATATTTTACTTATAGCTGAGTCACCGGTATATTCCATTAGAATTGCCTGGTCGTTTGTGGTTCCAATAATCAATTTAGAGTTTACAACGTCTTGTAAGGTGTCCAAGGTTGGTTCCTTCATAGGATATGTGAGTATTTTTATAATTTGCCCTTGATATATTGACGTAACGATCAAGCTAAATAGAGTAAAATTAAAGAACAGAAAACGCCTCACTTGAGTAGCAGGCTTACAGCTAACCGAAACTTGCAGTAAAATTTGCCAGGCGTTTATGATACTATACACGGATGATTGCATTGTGTTAGACTCAGTATAAAACACAGAAAATGTAATGACTGTAAAGAAAATAAGAATCCAACATTCGGGTGTAACTACTAGAATAAATCCCATCCAATGCGGATATAATTTGGCTTTGGGAACTACGATTACGGCTGCGTCAAAATTTAACGGGTAAGTGGCGTCTAGAGCTTTGTGCACATCAAGTGATAATAGAACAGCGTTACAACTTATGTCAGAACGTCCGTGAACAAGGTCACCCGTTACTGCAGTCCAGGAACCATTTACCAATTTAACACCTACATCATTTCTCGCATGTTCATACTTGAGGACTGCAGTAAAATTGAGTTTTTGAATAAATGTTTCGAATGCTTTACCTGCAGTTCCACCATACTCAACTCGTCCATCCTGCTTCTTTGTTACACTGCTGGACGTTGCTACGTACGCATAAGATGCAACTAAGGGATAATGATTCATATTTCCAAGTTTGTAGCGAAACGTTTGTTCATTAACTTCTTTAATTGGAATTGAAACTAATGTTACCGTCGTGTCACTCATGGTGGATAAAGGTACAAATGGATTGTAAGAATACAATTGAATCCCTCTTTGATTGACACAACGACATATCATGACAAACATACGAAGAACACTTAAACTCCAGCTTTTGCGGAAGAAGTCTTTAATTTCTCGTTCCAGAACACTTGCCGTATTGATGAGAGTAAAAAATGTTGCACTTCGTCTCCATTGGTAAATTTGTATTCCAGTTTCAAGCATTTCGAGTGACTCGTGCACACTGCTTGCCAATATCAAGAAAATGGTTGCACTATCATATGCAATACTGTGTTTTGTTTTTAACTCCATTCCTTTGTTTATTTGCAAGTCGGACAGCACTGTTGGAACGTTGATATTTTCCAATAAGTTTAAGATCATCGTTATAAATGGGGAGGATGTGTTCTTAATTATTACATGCACTCGTCTCTCGGAAGAAATTAACTTTGGAATAATCGACGGAATTTGTGTAAGTTGTACTTTAAGGCAACTGCTTGTGTCGTATTTCTTGTAATTTTGATATGAGCATAACACATGTTGTAATGCAATCGTGAATGCGAATAGGAACCACATTGAAGAGGACATTCTACATGAAGTTATAATTCTCCGCATTGAAAAAGTACCAAGTCTTTCCTAAATAAAAAAATAAATATGAATTAGTATTTAGTAGTTCTCAAATTGAATATTCAAAGAACAAAGAGAAGAACATAATTGTAGGATCAGAAGGAAAAACGATGAAACTCCATCTGGATTTACCAAGAGAATGAAAAATAAATTTCAAGTTGCAATGAAACGTTTTGAATTGTTTAAACATTGATTTTAATGTGAGCAAGAATTGTTCTACGTGCATTGCAACTACATTGCACCATTGTAGTACACCTAGTGAAGTAACAGATGAGACCAGAAGTTCGAAGTGAACCAAAAATGGAGTTTCATCGTTTTCCCCTCTTACTCTTCAATTTAAATCCACATTAGAAACTTATAACATTGTACTACAAAACTTTACAGTAAAGTGACTGGTGTTACATTAAATTAAAATATGTTATTACAATTTTTGTGGATATATATGAGAAAAGGGGTCACGTATTTAGAAAAAATAGCGAGAAGTGGAAAGTGTGTGAAATGAAAATTTAAAATTTTTATCGTTCTTCGAATCTCTGCATTTTCTGCTATTCACTGTGTAGATATGATAGTTCTTGGGCAATATATGTATAAGAAAATAAATGCCGGACGGGTGGCAGGATGTTCGGTCGCCGGGATCGATCCCAGGACTTCCCGAATGCTAAGCCAACTACAAGTATCTACCACTGAGCAACGGCCGCTCGGTCTCACAATACGAGAGTAAGACTACAATAGGAACATTGATACATAAATTTCATCCTCATGTGTAGGAAGATTTGTCCTCTGCTCTGAGCGAAGGCATTGTTCCACATGAATATCAAATATAACTACGATTACATTCATTCCATAGCCACCAAAGCTGAAACGGATCACCGGAGTAAGAATATTCGCATACTCTTCAAATTTCTTAGATTTTACGCATTTTTAGTCATTCTGAATATTCTGGACGTATATTCCAGAATATACGTGTATTCCAGAATATTCTAGTCATTCTGGACGTAAAATAGTGAAGAGGATCGTAATCGTACATATCCTCATGTGGCTTGCACAAAGATACTTAAATGTTTGTCAGTAACACTTGTTTCATTAATTTATGTCTTTCAAATATATATATATATTAATAATAATAATAAATATTACTATATTTATAATAATAAATTATTATTATTTGAATGAGTGTGTACGGTAATTTTTGACAAAATACGGTAATTCTAATGCTTGCGTACGATATTTTCGATTTCAACAATCTCCATCCCTGCACTGCAGCATGGCCAGTCGAAGTGTCAACTAAATTTGAATGAAAACAGAGGGATGCTCAAGAAGGTAGAGATTCCACCGCTTGTCCAAAAATTCCTCACGGAATTGTTCCCTGCTCTGCCAGCGCCTTCTAAGGATTTTTAGCATTGTATCGGGGAGCGAATGATGTCGTAGCCAAAACAATAGAGTGGGTCTCGGTGAGTTAGTGGGTCGTGGTGGGTCGAGCGGCGGTCAGTGGGTCGTGGTGGGTCAAACCATGCCGACCCACGAACCACTGACCCACTCTAAAACGTGACCCACTTGACTCACGACCCACTCCATCTCTGCGAGTTAGCTTAGCTTCGCCGACTCGATTACGTTGTGTAAGCAAACGTGTGGCTAACCAGTGTGTTTTATGGAATTGTATATATTTATTTTCTAACCAGCAATTTTCAAAAGTTGTGGTTAAGGGAACTGGTGGAAAATCAAGGTAGACCGTAAATATTATTTTGGTTGGTGTCTATATTTCATGTATGCCATAGAAGAAAATGAGGGAGCGATAGTTATATACAATGGAACTATCTCCCAGTAGCACACATACGTCGAAAATACGTGGATTAAACGTTAGTACCGAAACGTAATTTTAAAGTTGTAAATGTACCGAAATGTCCGCCTGTTCAACGGTTTCTTCGACGTTGAATAATGGTTGAGAAGAAACAGGTGGAAATCAAGAAGCGAACTATGAAGAAACGGGGTTCAGTTGGCCAAAACAGAGAATGGTTGCTGACACATTTAGCTGCATTTTGTCCGTTGCTTTCATCGTGATATACAGAATTAATTTTCTAATATTAATTAACCAACCGTCTGCTGTGATATTCGAAGCTGGAACGTTCCGCACTCGTCGTTGGTAGCTCGACACGCTGCCGCTCATCCACGGAGTGGCCTTAAGAGTCGCTACTCGTTTGCTATTCCCTTTATATTACGAAGACGTAAAAGGCAATCTTCAATGCAGTTGCCACAAATCTAGACCATCATGTAAGAATAAGAATACTGTCCTTCTTTCTTTGTTATGTACATTTTTTCTTCTTTAACACCTTGATCATCGCTTGCTTCATTATTAAATGTATATTTCTCAAGAAGTGTAATATGTCGCCTTAGAAAAACACATATAAAACGAGATCTATGTCATAGTTGAAAACATTTCACATGAACGCTCTATTAACGAAAATAAATATTCATTGAAATATAGTTTAAAATTCAATCTGTTTTCAACATGCAAATGAGAACATGAGAAACGTAGTTAATTTTATTCTATTCGCTTTGAAGCACATTTTTTATGCAATTAACTTGGAAAGATAATCTAAGGCACAGTTCAATATAAATAGTTCAAAAGTACGTCACATTAACGTTATATCAACGAAATCAAATTTTCGTTGGAATATGTAGGTTAAAATTCAACGTGTTTTCAACATGTAAAAGAGGACATAAAGTAATAGTTAATGATATTCAATTAGCTTTTAATTACAAATTTTATTCCATTAAATTAAAAAGAATCCCATGAAGCGAAATCTATATCATAGTTAAAAATAACAGTTTAATTCATGTTGAACTAACATCTTACCAGCAATATCAACTCTATGTTGAAATATGATTTAAAATTAAACGTACTTTGTTCGACCGATAATGGTTAATCAACGAAATAAACAAAAAATTAACGTTTGTGTTCTACTGGGGATGTGGTTCTGACGACGAATAACAAACCTTATTAACCTTACGAATGACGAATGAGTAACCTTATTAGTGATTAATTAAATACCATGAATGACAAAATGTAATATTACACTGGATGTTAAGTTCATATTTCTCAATTATCATTAATCTTCCAGTGCATAAATACTGCGTAATTTAATGACTTACGTTTTATTGAAAAGTCTTAAACTTAGTTTTTCGTCTACATTTTCTTGAATAAAGGTTACTTCATTGGTAGTTTGTTGAGAATGATAAAGATTCTCATAATCTGTAGCAGCAACATTCTTTGTTGATAGTTAAGTCATACCAAACACTACTAATAAGAAGACCATCGACGAGATCATAACGAAACACCCTGAAATTTTCCTAGAGGAATCTACATCCTATACAGAGATAATATACAAAACAATAGCTGCCCATATTAACTGCAATGTACCGAGATAGGGGCTGGAATATTGGTCGAAGAGTACAAACAGCGCCGGATCTAGAAATTTTTCTATGGGAGGCAAAGTTAAATTTTGCTGCCCTTTCATCGTTTTTTAGTCAAACAACGCGACCGTCCGGTCACAACATTGTATCTCATCACATAGTGTACTTTTGTTATCCTCTCTGGAGCCTGTCGTGGCATCGCTATTACTAACTCCAGTAAGGCAATAGACCTGCCTCTCTGACTTGAATCGCGGTTATGAATTTTAGAGATGAAGGTAGTTGTATGGAATAACATAAAAATGGGCGCTTCCCCCCTTTATTTCCCTTAGATCCGTTACAGTGTACAAAAAGAGGTCACAGAACAAGCGCGAAACGGAACAGTTCCGTTTCGCGCTTGTTGCTGTCACTCTAATTCCGTTTCGCGCTTATTCCGTTCGCGTTAGTTCCGTTTCGCGCTTGTTCCTATATCTCTAGTTCCGTTTCGCACTTATTCCGTTCGCGTTAGTTCCGTTTCGCGCTTGTTCCTGTCGCACTAATTCCGTTTCGCGCTAGTTCCTGTCGCTCTAATTCCGTTTCGCGCTAGTTCCTGTCGCTCTAATTCCATTTCGCGCTAGTTCCGTCCTCTAATTCCGTTTCGCGCTTGTTCCTGTCGCTCTAATTCAGTTTCGCGCTTGTTCCTGTCGCTCCAATTCCGTTTCGCACTTGTCCCTGTCGCTCTAATTCCGTTTCGCGCTTATTCCGTTTGCTTTACTTCCTTTCGCGCTTGTTCCGTTAGCATTACTTCCGTTTCGCACTTGTTCCTTTCGGGCTTATTCCGTTTCGCACTTATTCCGGCGATCCTACAAAAACTGTATTTTCTATTATTCAATCAAGAGAAGGAACATCTGCTTCACTTCCCTCCTGAAATGAAATATTGCCGAGTTGTAGTGTCACTTCCCATACTGCAGCGCTCTTCGTCAGCGACTTATTTAGAGGATCTGGACTCCCGAAATTCAGATTATTTTTTAAAATAGACAAAATTATATAAATTTTAAATATATGGAAGTTCCAAAAGTCATGGGATACCTACTAATAACACGTGAGATCTCCTCGAGCACGGCGAAGTGCAGCAACTCGATGTGGCAGGGATGCGATTAGTCGTTAATATTCCGCTGGAGAGATGTTCATCCATGCAGTCTCGACACAATTCAATTGTTTGTTGCAGTTGGAGGATTCTAGGCGCAAATAGCCCGTTCGATGATATCCCACATGTGCTCAATAGGGCTCATGTCCCCCGATGTAGGGGGCAAATTATGCATTGGAAGTTGCCAGTCCTCTCAGACCCAATACACGTGTTCCCGAGCACATGTTAGTCACCACCGCCGATGGGCAGCCATTAGTAGCTGCACACGCGTCGGTCTTTGGCTGCAATACGCCATGGAGACCAAATTGCGCTGAACTGACCTCTGAGATACATTCCTGGAATGTCCAGCATTGATTCCTTCTTTCAGATTATGCACTCTTGCTTGTCTGTTTGCCCGGACGAGTCTGCCCAGACGTCGCTGGTCCCGGTCATTCAGCACCCTTGGATGGCCACTGCGTTGTCCCTGATGGATCATAATGCCTCCAATGCAGAACTCACGAGTCACCCTCGACAATATGGAGCGAGTAAAGTTCAATGTCCGCCCGACTTCCGAAATCGCATGCCCCATTCGTCTAGCACCAACTATCATCCGACGCTCAAACGCCGGTAATTCCCGTCGGGTTGCCATCACTATGGTACACGACGTTTTGCTACACTCACAGAAGTCCAACTGACCACACTGCAATTGTTTCGCTTCATGCGACCGGTTTGCCGCGATGTTACCGCGCCGTCAACTAGTTCCCTCCCGTTATTCCATGAATTTTGACACTTCAGTGTATATTGTTTTTAAAATATATCATGTTCTATAAGCTTATGATCTTAACTAACTCATTAGAAGTATCGTGCACCTACTACATTATTTTCGTTTCCTTCTTCACTGCTCTAACACCTTGTGTCAGACAAACATTAATCGTTGATTAATTCTGTTGAATCAGCGTAGAAACGGTATATTTATGTCCGTTATTACCAGGAAATCAATAAGCTTTTAGTAGCTAATACATTTAAACATAAAAGGACTCACGATGGGGAAAAAAAGCAACCATTATGAATCAAAAGGTTAGCTATTAAACGAATATCTCGTTAATATATCAGGAAAGGAAACAAGACCATAACATAAATGAAATGGACATTTTAGGTATTAGGAGAAATCTCGATATGGAAATGTCTTAATGGTTTCCCTTATCACGATGCACACCCACATATGAATAAACACTAAGTGAATCATTTTCTTGAGTGTATTTCATTGGCGTATTCCCAATGCTTTTACTACAACCTTTTCATTCAAAGAACATTTATTCTATAATGATTTAGCACTTACCCACTTTAGTTCCTACCTTTATATGGATATAAGCAATGTATTTTTTTAAAAAAAGCTTTTATTTTAATTTACTAGTGCAAGCTACGTGTTCAATATGACGCTAGATGAAGAATAGCCATTTTTACTTTCGTAGAAACTTTAGTACATATCAACAACTACAAAAGATATAGACTTAAACAAAAATGGTCTCTTTTAGGTTAACCCTGGAGTAGTACTAACGTTAAATAAAACCACATGAATACTGCACTGGGGTCCTGGAGACCTCAAATAAAAAATAGCCATTTTAACCCCATGTAAAACTTCTTTCGGATCAATGCTTCCTTCTGCACTTAATTCTTCCAATTCTTGCAAAATCTGATTATCTGTAAGTCCTTAAAAAGAGACCACTTTCTGAAAAAGTGTAGACTGGCGTAGTTGAAAAACTTACGTACATTGAAGATAAGGGGAGCCCACACATTTTACGACCTGCACAAGCTTAACTCTGAAAAAGGACAGGACACACTTTCAGGTAGACCACTAAATTGCAGAATACTACTGAAAAGATTTTCCTGCACTGGTCGCTTATGATAAAATTAACCTAAAATTAGCAGAGGCCGGTGGTTGTCTCCACTGGGTGTTGCACTCAGGCCCGCCGCTAGCGACAAAGAGTAGGGGGCGACGAAAAGTTTAGGAAGGGCTTGGGCTTACGAAACATAGATAAAATCACATATTTGTATTGGGCCAAGGAAAATTTTCGGGGGCTCAGTTCCTTTGGCTGCGGGCGTGGACTTCCACTATGTGTGAGAGAACTGGATAGCTAATCAGTCACAGTCAATCAACGTAGAGTTAAATTATATAACGTATACACAAAAGAAGAAGTGACCAGATTATCAAATAAAGGAACGTTAAGTCAATTAGTTACGATTTTGTAAAAACTTAGAGAAATGTCGTAGCTATAATATTGAGGATAGAATTTGATAGTTTGTCACATTTTTTCGTGGCTAGAAATTTGTGTGATTGTAATTGGTATTGTTAATATCAGTTTTAGAAGCTTTGAAGATTGACTAAACGTTTTCTCCAAGCTATTTTGAACTATATAAGTCTAACAAGCCCACAGTTCCTGACATTGATCGAAATTTTTCTGCCGAGTAGATTGAAGACAGTTCGTGACGACAGAGCTTTTCTTTGTCAAGAAATGTGTAAATTGAACATAATTTCTCCACAGTTTGTTTTGGAAAATTCTAAAATCGTAACTCGGAAATTTATTTGGGGTAAACAGCGCGGTTGCCATAAAGTTCCATGTGAACACAGTAAACAATTACGTCTTAAATTTACTGACCGCGCTGCCAACCGATTACCTAAAATGTACGGGCCACCGTTTTTTCATTACAAAAAAAATTAAAAAGGATTTTTTTTAAAAAAAAAGAAACACGCCTTTTATGGATGGACTAAAAAGTAAAAAAATAATTAATTGAATTAATCTTATGAATCGGAAAATAAAACCATGGGTGCTCTTGCTTACCTTATCATAACATCATAATATCTAAGATTACCCACATTTTTATTTTCTGATTCATAAGATTAATTCAATTTATTATTTCTTACCTTTTAGTCCATCATTAAAAAGCGTTTTTACTCCCTTTTTAATTAACTGATTTTAATTGATTTACTATGTATAATAGATCAGTATAAAAAACCCTTCGGGGTAAAGACAAGAATGACGCAAGAATTTTACTCACAAAAGAAGTGATATCCATTTTGCGAGTTACTTTCTTTGTGTCACTTCTTTTGTGAGTAAAATTCTTGCGTCACTCTTGTCTTTACCCCGAAGAAGTTTTTATACTGATATAATTTATTTTGTAAGGCTGCATATTAAAAAAAAGTGCATAGTCTTCACACAAAAGGTCAATTTAAGCCGTATCTCGAAAATGGGTAACTCCTATCAACAAAATAAGCATCGATTTACCCCAACTTGTTGGAGCCCGCAATTGACCCCCCAAACCCCCGGTACCAACCACTTTGCGCTAAACCAAAAAGACAGACAGAATGACGGGACGGAGGCTCTTTTCTATAATTTGTGAAAATTCTGTGATTGGGCTAAAAATGTCATAACTTTTGAACACCTTTAACGATTTTGACGTGTGATACACCGTTTGAAAGGTATTGAAGCGTAGATTACGATTCGGCAAGCTTCGACCGCATATATGGTCTGTGATAAGTGCTATCACCAGAAATGTGAAGTTCTTATTTATTTTTTCAAACTGCTCTAGGGGTCCCAGGGAGGTCCTACCGATCCATTTTTTTTTCCTGTGTATTAGTATGGCAAAGGTCTTTTAAATGCAACTTCAAGCATCAAAATCGGGCTTATAGTTTGCTAGATCCGAAATTAGCTGTATATATATGTGAATGCCGCTAACAGACTCGTTGCTTAGCGTCACTCGAAGAACGGTAGTTCTTCGAGATTAATATTAAACTTCCTGCGAGATAGGTAACCCAAACTTCACACAATAGATGCGGCATTGCGTGCATTTAAGAATAATTTCCAATTATTTTATTAATTAAGTAATTACAGTTAACTGGATTATCCTGTCTTATACCTAATGATTGAATATTGTATTGGCATCGGAAGCAAGCACGTTTACAAAATTTCAAAGAAATCGGATGATGGGAAGTTTGTTTAAAATCGATTGCAAAATTTGTACCAAACAGACAGACAAGAAAGCGAGTTAATAAAAACGTGTTAAAAATGGCTGACCATATATTTAGTAGCAAAATAATATTGCTCGTATTTATAAACTCCTGCTCCTAGCTTTTAGTGGCATCTATTTGGTATACTAAATCACTACTTTTATTAAATTTCCAAGTGTGTATATACATTTTTAAAAAAAGTTAATTTTCTTTTTTTAAAAAAAGTGAAAGTAACAACTCCAGAGTTCGATCCCGGGACCTCCGGATCAGCTTCCCGATGCATTAACTACTGGACTAAGCAGATTGCTGCCAAAGAAGCGCTTGTCTGTGTTACTTATAGTTCATGCTCTGCGCCTGCGCGAGAGCGTACCGCAAGTCTTTCTACGTGTGTTCTCGGGGCCGGGAAATGGTTCAGAAAAAAAATATTGCGTTTCACATAGCCGACTAAAGTTTTGCTTTTTACCGCACAACGTTCACAAATTAACATGTTGCTTTCCCATACATTACCTTTCTAAATTTTGAATTTCAGGATATCTTCAACACAAACAGTATTAGTGTATCACACTCGAAAACCACACACAACACACTAAGCACAACACAACACAACCAAATGACGCGCCATCAATACACGCAATTGTGATTTTTTTTCTCCAATACCCGACACATGTAGTCTGACAGGAAAATGGTATCGTACCATTATTCAGAAACACAGTAAACCGTATAATTTTCATGGTAGGAGGCACTTATTTTCACGGTTATTGGTTACAGTGAATGTAAAGCGGGATTTTGCTTTGCAAGTAATCACATCGCATAGTTCCCTTACCCATTCCATGCTTTCACTCTTTCTCCTTTTGGATACCGTGTTTGTATTGTCTGTTGTTTCACTCAAATCATCAAGCTGGTCTCTTATACGTCTAATATTTGTTTCAAAGTGGAAAATGGCCCTTTGTGCCAAGGAAGGGTCAATTTCTCGATTTTGAAGTTGATTAAACAAACTTTCCACAAGAGGTGTAATTTTACTTTAAAAAAAAAAAGAAGAAGCCAGAAATTAAAATGACTGCTAATAAGTGTTTTCTTGAGAACTTTAGCCCGATGGATCGTGTTTGAATTTTTCTCTTCATCCATCATCATTATCTTATTCATGCATTGAATAGGATCCTTTTTATGTTCAAAGACAGTAATTTACGCTTTTGAACAGGAAGTTCTAACGAATATTACTAACTCGGGTTAACCGTTTCTAAATCTGTGACTCACTGGGGACTACCATAAAAATGTACATATACCTTTCAAATTTGAGAAAAAAAATACATTTCTATTTATAGAAGCAGCTTTCCTCATAAACAGATTCACTTGATGAGCGTAACAATGTATATACACAGCATCTGAAATGGGACGATACAATGCCGTAGCTTTAAAATTAACATTTCGCGATTAAAGTGACGTGAGTTGCCCACAATAACCTCTATCTGAAAGCGATACTGGACTGACTGCTGATGCTGCCAAAAATTTAATGAATACATGAAGCCATAGATTTAATGAGGACTAGATAATTCATCCAGCCCCTGACAGGGTAATCTGAGCGACAGTAGCGCCCCTGGTACCAGCGTAAAGCAACACCCATGACAACACCAAACAGAAACGAATCGATATTCAGAAATTCGCGGCGTTCGCGCCGACATTTAAACGTACAAGGAATTCAGTAGTTGACCGGAGATTGGCGTGGCATGTTGATTGCCAGTCGAGTGCGATAAGTATTTTTAAATTGCCCGGTTATATGATAGTCAAACCGCAAATGTCACCATCTATCATGTCTTAGGTAAGTCTAGAATCTTTTAACCGTCCCCTTAATGAGAATATGAAATGGTAAGGAAAATAGTTTTTTTTAAAAAACAAGAAAAACCTCTGATTCCCCTAGTATGTTTCAACTCAACAGATCTGCTGTTTATTTTTCCTCCACGCGCATGCGTGGCGTGGTTGTTAATTCCCCTGTCGCGAGAGGCACTGTCAACGCATTGTCTTCCCTGATTGGCTGCGTTTCTCGCTAGCAGACGATGGTGATTACCATTGCTGGTATAGGAAGTTATTCCTCTATACTATCTATCCTTTTTGACACTTAATCTCGTTTGTCCACTTATAGTCTAAGCCAATATGGACCAAATTTTCAGTTCTAACTAACTCAGCTTTTTACGCTTGATATCGCTGTGTGGCCCGTTTTTTTATGTCCTAATTCTTGCAAGAAAACGTAAATATTATTTGAAGTATTTTCTATTACATGCAGATTACGGTATACTATTACATGAATAACTCAAGAATTAAAAAAACGACGATATTTTACGTATAAAATTGAGTTAAAACTGAAAATTTGGTCCTCATTGGATTAGACTGGAAGTGGACATACGAGTTTAAATATTTGCTCTGGCGTCTATCTTTCTACACTAAGCAGTCATCAGTATCGTTACGTCGAGTTTGAGAGTCGCGCATACACATACACGCTCACACACACATATAGCTCTCTCTCGCTCTCACACAGAGAGAGAGAGAAAAAAAAATGCTAGTAAATGATGGGGAAGAGCAGACGGCGGAGGTATTGCGCGCCTGCCACTTTCTGGAAACAATGGAAAGCTAAGGAGGGGAGAAATTAGTAGAAACATCGTTCGACTTGCTTGGTCCTTGCAACTTCCCAACCCTGTGCTAATTGGTATTAGAAATTTCAGTCGAACATCCAGCGGAGGGGAAGCCACTGTAGCGAGATGGACTTAAAAAAAGGTGCGGGCGAATTACAACACCAAGATTAAACTGTGAACTTCTGAAGTAAGTTTAAGAAAACTGTGGCTTTCCCTTCCTAAGGAAACTGTGGCTTTTTTGAACACGGAGGGGTATTACATTGAAATAAAGATTAATTCATTTAAGAATGTAGGTGTTGTACACCGGGGCAAAAACGATACAGACCGCCACTGCCAAAAATCTTTATTTGTTGGGTTTCTGAGGACCCTAGAGTAGTATTGCAGGGTTAAACGGCACTTGTTATCAAAGTATCATGATTGTCCAAGCTGAAATTAATTCTGAAAAATTTACTAAAACAATTAATTATATTTTCTGATTCGAGGGAAAGAGTTCCAAATTACTATCACCTACTGTGTCTCCAGCAGAAAGTTATTGCCAAAACATGCTTGAGAAAATTAACGCTTTCTCTCAGAAACATGTAAACGTAACTGCTTACTTGAAATTGACAAAAGATCTCAGAAGGTTTATCTGAAATATTCTGAAATTCGTGTCACAAAATGTTTCAGCCATACCATAATTAATTAACTAATTTGTAGGAAACTTTATGGACTCCTATGCATTCTTGGAATCAATTTGAGCCTGTGAAATTTACTTTGAGGACATAGTAATGAAAAGTTTGTCGAGTGAAACACGTTAATCAAATGCCTGTGGTCAGGGTTGTAGGCTCTGGGCCGATTTATTTTAAAATATGGTATAAGTTTAGGTGTAATTATATACATATCATTTTCATACGAACATCGGGTCGTCGAAATAAACTGATGAATCTCTTCCGATACGAACATCTGTATACGCTATAGCCGAGGTTGTTTTCTTCTTAGAAAATAACAAACTCATTCACTGAGTCCCCGTAGCTCAGTGGTAAGTTTGTGTTCAACACTCGTGTGGAGTGGAGTGCGAAGTGAATGCTCCTGCGAAGGCGCAAGCTTAGTTGGGCGTGTGATTAGCAACTTTGGTGTTTCATTCATCTATTGAGTGATTTCCTTCTTTTTTTTTCAAGTTTGTTTGGTAATATAGTTTTCATATTATTTGCTGAGAACGCAGTGTTTTCAACTTTCAAGTGGCTTATTACCAATAAGCAGTATGGCATCAACTAGTCAAGAAGGGCAACGAAAAAAGCTTTTTCGCCAAAATACGTTACGCTTTGATTTCTCAACTTACCCTAAAAAACAGACATTTTAGATTTGCAACATTGGCTTGTTAAGCTATTTAACTTATCTACAGATAACGTTGTGAGTCTTGAAGTAGATTCTTACATCAAATCAGTATTTCTTCGCGTAATTTCGTTGGTTTTAGCTGAGAAGTTAGTGAATCGTTCTAATAGGCAAGTGGAAATTCATGCTGACAACCAAACGTATATCATTTCGGTGTCCTTAGTAAATGAACAAACAACGGTCATCACTTTACATCCGTTACCTTTGGACATCAGTGATCAACAAGTGGCCTTTTATATGCAGTCCTATGGAACAGTTGTAAAAGTCATACAGGATGTCTATAGACACTCATGTCCCCTGCAAGTGTATTCGGGAAAGTGTAAAGTGATTTTTTCAGAGTTAAAAATCAGGTTCCACCGATTTTATATATTTATGGTTTCAGAGTACTGGCTTTTCACATTGGAAATGCAAATAAATGTTTTAGATGTGGACAAGAGGGGCATTTTATGGCCGAATGCAAAGAAAAAAAATGAACGTAAACATGAACAAGCAACAGGCCATTTCGATCGAAAGCCGATTAACCAGTTGAATAAAAGTGATTTCCAATTAGATATGACAAGTTTTCCAGTGTTAGGACGATTACGAAAAACAAATTCGATGCCAGAAGAATTGGATGTCATCCCTTCCAGCCAACAGGTCGAATCCGAAAAGCAACATCCCAGAAGTTCCAAATGTATATCATCGCAACAGTTCGATGGCGGGAAGAATGAAGAGCAGGTACCTGAGCAAGTTGCCGAAGCGCTTTTTGCTGTTGCAAAGGACGAGGTAAGTGTTTTCCAAAGACTTTCTGAACCACTGGTTTTCAATGAATTGTGGCAAGCAAGAACTTAAAATGATTTTTTTCAATATTTTGGCAATTTTGATTCCAAACACACCAGGCCAGGCGTCTTTTGACTCTTTAAGAATGATTAGTGTAACTAATTTAGATATCAAGTTGGTGTTAAAATGTATAACACTTCGTTTAATGAATTATTCTGACAAACTAATTCATTAGGTACAGGGAGGTCTTAGTGGCTCCACTCCCCTACATATTTTGTTAACGGAATTATGAGACATCATTCAATATCAGACTATACTGTATATACTAATGCAGATTTTGTTGTTTTAAGCACTGACCTTCGTTCAGCTTTCAACTCTGTTTCACATCAATATTTATTTCATTTGTTAAAAGCATTAGGCATATACCTTTGGTCAATATCATAGAACTTGTGTACAAAAGTAGGCAAATTAAATTATGATTAAATGGACGAATCTCCTCTGGTTTTAAAATGAAAAAAGCAATTTCACAAGGTGGCACAGAAAGTTCATTCCTTTCTACGGTTGCTATAGCGACATTTATTATGAAAGCTTATTCTATGATCCATGGTATTTCTTGTAATTCTGGTACTTTTAAAATGATGTCATATATTGATGATATTTCCTTTGTAATTAGGTCAACAGTAGAAATGCTTAACATTAAAAATGTGTTTTTTCAATATAAAAAAGTAACGGGCATCGAGCTCAATCTTAAAAAATCCAAAATTTTGTATTTTAAAGAGGCAGAGATAACAAGTTATTATGAACAGTTTTTTACAATGACAATAACATATTGTCATTGTAATTGTAAAAATAACATAAAATATTGGGCTTCTTTTGGGCCAATACAATTTAAAAAAACAATACAGCTTAATGAGTCCCATGTACTAGAAAAATTATGTTCAGTACTCATAAATCATAAGTTCAATTATAATAATATTATAGACAAAGTGAATTTTGCTAACTCTTTTGTTTTTAGTAAGTATTATTACTGGATACAGATAAAACCTTTTTCTCAACTGTTTTGGGCCAAAATCAACAAAATGATAGGTTATTTTTGGGGGCAAAGTTTTCCTTTACGCATTAAGCGCCAGCAACTAACCCTTCCTTATAAAGAAGGTGGTTTAAGATTTAAAAAACCCACAATTACAAGGACATGCTCTCGGGTTACATCGTACTTTACAAACCATTTCTGAATATTATGAAAAATTTTCATATGGTCTTTTTCAAAATGTTTTATCTTTAATTGAGTTAACAGCGCCGCTGTCTACATATAAATGAAAGCACCTAATTCTGTTTTTAACTGATATTTTTATAGATTTTACATATGCTCTGATTGAAGAAAAAAAAAGAAATAGAAAATCTGTCCACGAAACAGTTGTATCACGAAATTGAAAAGAAACAAAATTTGTCTGTAAGGATTACTGAAAAATATAGGCAATATCAGTGGCCTATGATTTGGTCCACTCTAGAGCAATTAAGGAGACAACCTTCTATACATCAAACATGGTATTTTATTGTTAATGAAAATTATCCTACCGGCGCGATTTATTATATAAATATGGTATTATTATTCATTGTTAATAAAAATTACAATATGCGGCGAAGAAGAGTCTATCAAACATAAACTTACCACATGTAAACAAGTAGGTTATATATGGAAGGAATATTGAACTATTTTGGTAGGCTTATAAGATAGCCTCCCCATTGTTTAGAATTTCAAAATCTCATTTCGTTTCCATATTACGCATACTTTCCTCCAAAAAAGCGTAAATTTTTAATTTGGTTAACAGCTACAACCATATATATTATATTGGAATTGAAGTACACAGATTCTGTTGAACTCTATAAAAATACTTTATTAGTAAGATTTTTTGAAATCTTACACGATTGTCGAATTAAAATGTATGCTAACTATCATCGGGCAATCTATTAATGGGAATCTCATGTTAAGTTGATATCTGGTGTAGTAAAAAGTAATCCATTATTTTTGCATGACATTGAAGGCTTGACTTACCATAGTTACAATGATCCGATTTAGGTCAAATATGCGCCGTTTTGTTCGATAACGTGTTGCCATTTGGAAGGTAATATCATGATGCCTCTCTCATAGAAGCCCTTGTCCCTATTGGCAAAAAATTGAGAGAGTCGATTTTCACAAGCCTCTCTTGACGCGAGGGAACAGAAACAGATGGTAATCACTCGGTGCCAGGTCCGGACTATAAGGTGGATGCATAAGAACCTCCCAACCAAGCTCCCGGAGCTTCTGGCGAGTCACTATCGATGTGTGTGGCCTGGCGTTGTCCTGGTGGAACACAATGCCTCTCCTATTGGCCAAAGCTGGGCGATTGCTGCCTTCAGACGGTCCAATTGTTGACAGTATAGTTCCGAGTTAAGGGTCTGGCCGTAGGGGAGCAGCTCATAGTAGATAATTCCCTGCCAATCCCACCAAACACACAGCAAAACCTTCCTGGCCGTCAATCCTGGCTTGGGTAACGTTTGCGCCGGCGCACCGCGCTTCGACCACGACCGTTTTCGCGTGACGTTGTCGTAAGTGATCCACTTTTCATCACCAGTCACCAACCACTTCAGAAATGGGTCGCTTTTGTTGCGATTCAGCAGCGATTCGCAGATGGAAATTCGGTCCATGAGGTTTTTTTGCGTTAACTCGTGTGGCACCCATACATCAAGCTTCTTT
>JAGDQP010030849.1:0-22314 GCA_022664845.1 Lepisma saccharinum | reverse complement strand
ATATACAGTCAGAGGAGACTGAATAGAAGGCTGACAATGCTAAAATATTATTGCATATCTTCTTCACACGTACCATTTGCATTATATATTTATATAACATTATACTGCTAAATAGCGTATCCAAGAGTTGCCAACCTTCTGTTAACAAGTGTTGTAAACTTTGAATTATTTATTAATTTTTATTTTATTGTTTGAGATTTTTATAGCATATATATGTATTTAGTACCAGTGTAAGTTTACACGAACTTGACTGGTGATTGTTGTCGAATCATCTTCCTATATATACCAACTAATGTAGAGCCCTCTTGAGAAACTGGTATATGCTCACAGATTGTCACAACATTAACTCAAGTGAAAATAAGATGTATTGGTTTCATTTAGTAAACCTAACTTTCTGAATGACATCTCATACAAGTTTTTGTTAGTGCCTTTACACCTTCCAGCTGCAGGAAAACCAATCTCAAAATGGTCTCATATTTATCTTTGATTTTTGAACAAACAATAGTTAAGACGGGAAAGATACTTTAGTTCTTACCGGACATGGAGTGCTGCGTTTTCTGATAGCATGTACAAGTCATTCCCACACTTTGCCAAATCCAACATTGCTTCAGGAAATACTTTTATAGGACAATGTAATGTAATTCTAATCTGGAATTTGTATTTGTAGAAAAGTCTAACAAAAGTTTAAACTTTATGAAATGATTCATTTTTTGTTTATTATTGAAAACAGTCTGATTACTCCCTCTATACCTCTCCGTGTGAATTTTAGGCTTTCTCCACACAGCAACAGTTATGGGGGACTGTAGGTTCAGTTGTCCTCGACAAGTCCAATTAACACTATCCGATAGCTCCTCGTAAACTTCAGACACTGTTCCTATCAAATAATCTTGTTAATGTAGAAAATGCGAATTGCAATTTCATATGTAGCTACTTGATTTCAAATAAGAGGAATACAGAAAACAAAAGTCGAATTTGTGTTTTAAAATTTTCTTATCAAGTAGAAATAATTTTGATATAAACAAAGCAAACGAATTGAATTGCAAGAAATTTTGTATTGTAACAAAAGAATATTTATGTTCAATTAGTTCAATATTACCACATAAAATCTTATCAGGTGAAATTAAGAAAGAAGAAAGCAAAAGCTGAAAGAACATTACAAACAAAAACAAACTTGTATTCTGACACAAGAATTTCCACATGTTTGAAATAAAGAAAAAGTTGGAAGTATGATCAAAATCTTTTAGTGTAACCATTTTCTCCTATTGTAGCAAAAAATTATGTCATGCAGACAAGCACACTTTGTCAAATATAATTTGAAAAGAGAAACTTCTTAAACAGCAAGGATCTATATTTTAGTATGATACGCTTTTAGGTTATTTTGACTCTCTCTCCCTCTCTCTCCTATAAAACTTTTAAATAATTTCACCTACATATGGGAAAAATTACTAATTTCCTCTTCTTGACAACTTCTCGTGTCATCTTCCCACAAGCTTCCAAACAAAAACATGCCGAGAAGCACTACTTAGGTATTTATCATATATATTTTAAAGATGTATCAGAGATTATCTTTGTAATGGTAATGTTTACATAATGATAGGGTTGTTAATGAAAGACGAAGTTACTACACATCTGTTTCTGTCAACTTTTATCTCCTCATTTACATTACATCTCCCTCTGGCAACCTTGTATGGTAGTTTTCGTTCGCGTCCGCGCTCTACTAATATATTAGCACTCAATGCTTTAATTCGTCTGTTTACAGGTGCCTTGGGGTACAAAAATCTGCTTTCACGTCAGTGAGAATCTTCAGTGTTCCTTCGTATTCAAAGTTGGTATTCATATTTCCTGCGGAATGCCATTTTGTGTGTATAAACACTTCAACTTTGTGTGTCGTGTTCTTGTTAGTGGATGGTGAATTCCAAGCCATGGAAAATCCGATGCTTGCTGCCCAAGAGATTCAAGGCTATGACGAACCCGATCGTGTACTTGAATGTTGGAATCATTTGTGCTACTACAAACTGTTAGGGTTTCATGGAACAACACATGATTCCAGCATATTGCTTGACTAGTTGCTTTACTATTATTGGAATGATAAAGAAGGTGTCTTGCAAAACTGTGTGACTGCCCAAGACATTATTAATCTTGGACAATATAAATTTTTGGAAGTGTAGAAAGTAAGGACTTGGCGTGGAGTTATTATTGTGAGTTATTCACCAAACCTGACGGAATAATCCTACAAGATGCAGTTAACTTTTTCGACTTGGATACGTGGTCTAGTGACGATGCTGCTATGAAAGTGGATAGTTATGACTAGTATGGTTAGCAGTTGTGATACGCATGTAGTGGATAATACTGACTCTAGTATGAATGTCGACAATGACGTTGACACAAAAGAGGATACTAGTGATGGTGGTGGTATGTTTAATATTAATGTTCAACATTGGATGGAGGACAATAACATGCCTATGATGTATGGTGCAGGAAAAAATAGTGAATTTGAGATCGTTAGTGAGTGCGAAAAAAACTATCCCAACTTTGGTTTGCAAGGACGTCAAATTACCATTAAGTCGGTAGTAAAGGCAATTCCTAACCCAGAGAAATATGTTAACAGTTTGTTTAATTTTGATATGGAACATTTCCTTAAAGATGTCGATCTCGATTCCAAAATAGCTTTTACAATTGAGAGTAGTAATTGTAAAGAAAATAAACCCATTTACATACCATGGCGATTCCGTGCACATCTTAATGTAGAACATATTTTGCGTAGTATTGAAAATGTTCTTAATTCCAAAGAGGAATTCTTGTTAGGTTAGCGTCAAAGTTGACATTTCCGATCCTATTCGTGGTCAAGGACGACATGGCAATGATAAATATTTGCTTTTGGAAAAATATCTTCAAAAACACATAATACCAGTTGAATATGTTCCTGATTGTCTCGCGAGGGCTTTGGTATTGGCGAAACTACGAGCTGATAAGGAGTTCGACAATGCACGCTACATGAAAACACATCTTAAGAAGTGGGCTGGTGCAGCTGCGGAGTTGTGTTATTTTGCAAAAGTTGATTTATTAAGTAAAAATGGTGGAAGTATTGAAGATATAGATAAGTTCCAGAAACATTATGGTGACAAATATCAAATAATTGTGTATGTATGTGATACTGAGAGTCGAGAGTGTATTGAGGACCATCAGCAGAGAAGAAATTGTTTCTAAGATACGAAAAGAATCATTATGATGTCGTTGAAACTATTACGGCATTTTTAGGGAGTGATGGTTACTGTTATCATTGTCTCACGCCTTATAAGGAACGTCGGTTCCATAAATGTAAATATTTATGTACTCATTGTGAAGAGTATCATGACGATAATGATACTAGTAATGATAAGGGCTTGAAATGTTGGTGTGGTTATCGTACGTTTCCCAATCAAACTTGCTATGATCAACATAAATCTACAGCAAGCGTTAAACCTGTATGTTATTACATTCAACTTTGTCCACAGTGTGGAGTAAAAAATTGATAGACGTAGCAGGAAAACAAAACACGTGTGTGGAGAACATTATTGTAAACTGTGCAAAATTCATGTTGATGAAACACATTCCTGTTTTGTCAAACGCAGCAAACCAAAACGAGTTGAGGATTTCCTGTACATTATCTTTGACGTTGAAACAATGTTAGTAGACGTAGATAAAAATGCTGAACGTGAACATGTACCAAACTTAATTTGTGCATCTCATCGCTGTCATCGGTGTAAGGATATAGACCAAAATTATACTTGTAGTGTTTGTGGTAATGTCGATGGTCAGAGAGATTTTGTGTTTTATAATATGGATGCATTTGTAAATCATGTGTTAGAACAGGGTCCCAGGTTTCAAAAAGTAGTAGGACTCTCACACAACGGGTCTGGTTTCGATACTATACTAGTAGTGCAATGTCTTATGGAAAAATAAAATTTAACACCTCACATTATAGCACAAGGACAAAAGATTATTCAATTAACTGTAAATAATATAATTTTCCGTGATACATATTTGTTCATGGGAGTTAAATTATCCAAATTACCAGGAACGATGGGGTTACAAGAAAGTGTAAAGAAAGGAGAGTTTCCATACCTATTCAACACTCCTAAACATAAAAAATTTGTCGGGCTTTGCCCAGACATTTAATATTCTGATATTGACTCGAGATTTGACGATGAACGGAATGCAGTTCTCGCGTGGCATAATGATTGTGTTAAAAGTTACAAGACTTCTTAGACTACTAGAAAGAAATCTTAGAGTATTGCGAGAATGACGTTTTCATTTTGACATAGGCATTGATTCAATTCTCAAACCTTATTAAACAACAAACGGGAGGGATATAATGCTTCCTGCAAACAAGCACTATCGCCTCGTTCACGCTATCTTAAAGAAAACACCATTCCAATCATCCGTCCTTTAGGTTTCCAGCATCGTGACCAACAAAGTAAAACGGCAAAACAATGGTTAAAATATGTAGAGTATAAAAATAATGTTACATTACAAGCAGCAGAAAATGAAGGTGTAGTTCAATTTAAGCGGGTTAAACTGGGTGGCTATGATAAGAAAACTCGTACTGGTTACGAATTCTACGGCTGCTACTGGCAAGGACATACATGCATCACCCAACTTCGGCGTCTTCCCGTTGATGATGAGGGACATACTTTGGAAGACCAGTATAAGGCAACACTAGACAGAGAATTTGTTTAAAAAAAGTTGTAAAATTACAGTTGAATCCATCTGGGAGTGCGAATGGAGCAAGATGGTTCAAGCATCATCTGAAATTCAAAGTTTCTTAAGAAATGAGTGTTGTCAAATGCAAGACGCCCTAGAGACGCCTTCAAAGGAGGACGTAAAGAATGCTTTCGCGCCTTATATGAACGTGGTGAAGATGAGTATTTAGCATATCTGGATATAACCTCCCTTTATTCGTTTCTGATGTCTCAGAAACCTATGCCAACGGGAAAAATTAAATTTCATAAAGGCAAAAAACATGCCTGATCCAGCTAGTGTCCATGGTCTGGTTCACTGCAAACTACTTGCTCCCAAAAAACTTGCTATACCCATTTTGCCATATAGTGCACATAAACGTCTCGTCTTTGGTTTGTGTAGGTCATGTATGGAGGATTTGAATAATGGAGAATGTACACATAATGAAGAAGAACGTGCAATCAAGGGAGTATTTTGTACTCCTGAACTACATGTGGCGTTGGAAAAAGAATATGTTTTTCTTAAAACATGAAATCTGGGAAATGGAAATGACTGAGGGACACTTCAAACCATATGTCAATAGTTTCCTAAAAAATGAAACAGGAAGCCAGTGGATTCCCTGATAATTGTACTAAGGAAGAGGAGAAGCAACAATATATTCATGATTATAAGCAGCATGAAGATATTTCACTTCAATATGATAAGATCCAATATAATGCCGGGTAGAGACATATTTCAAAAATATTTTAAATGCTTTATTTGGAAAAAATGGCGACAAAGATGGGACCTTCCACAAACTCGCATTGTTAGTGATCGGAAAAGCTTTTCGAAATCTTACATTCGCCTCATTTGGAAGTTCAACATGTGATTCCTATAGGACAAAACAAATTACAAGTAACGTATAAAAGACTTTGAAAATGAGAATTCACCTCACGCTTTTACCAATGCAGGAGTAGCAGCTTTCATATCCTCGTGGGCTAGAGTTCGTTTATATGAATTACTGGACACTGTAGGTATAGAACATCTCATATATTGTGACACTGATTCAGTTATATACGTGCAGAAAAAAAGGTGAGAAATTATTACTACGTCCTGGAAATCACCTCGGAGAATTGACTAATGAAATAGAAGATGGGTGGGAGATGCAAAATTTCGTTGGATTGGGTGCAAAAATTATTGTTATGCTCTGAAGAATCTTGTTACTGGTGAAGTGAAGTATGTTTACAAAGTTCGTGGTATAACTTTGAATTATCGAGCGAAAGAGCAAATACATTACGAGCACTATTACAATTTGGTCACTGAAAAGTATGATAGTCGTCAAATCTTTAGTCCTAACAATATCTTGACCAAGCAGGATACAAAATCGTTTCTAAAGGACAGCACAAAACACATCGAATGGTCACTACTAAGCGAAGGAAGCTTAATCCCTCAAACAAGGAAGATTATTCTACTCTTCCCTATGTATATTGCGGTGAATAATTTTCGTACAAGTTACAAAATATAAGTTGAGAACCAAACGTTTGTGAAGGAAAATCTGAAAACACTTTTTTGATGCAAAGTTACGAACTATTTTTTTCTTAAGAAAACTTCTTTGTAAAACAAAACACTAAAACTTTTTTGTTCCAAAATTTTTTTCTTATATTTTTTTTCTTACGAAAACTTTTTTTGTTACAATTTTTTGTTACAAAACTTTTTTTCTTACTAAAACTTTTTTGTTGCAAACTTTTTGAAGATTTTTTTGATGCAAAGTTGCAAACTATTTTTTTTCTTACAACTTTTTTTTATGAAAACTTGTTTTTAATTTTTGAAAAACTTTTTGTTCCAAACTTTTTTCTTAAGATTTTTTTTGTGAAAGTGAAAAACCCTAATTTTTTCTTATGGTTTTTTTCTGAAAACAACAAACTGCAAACTTTATGAATTTATATTTGAACTTTTTCTATTTTGTCTTATCATTTTTTTTCTTTTCTTCATGTACTATATTAAAGATATGTAAAAATTACTTTGTGAATTTATCTTCAAATCTCTTTATTTTGTCTTAGGATTTTTCTTTGCACATGTACTATATTAAAGATATTATGCAGAGGCAGACAAACTTTTGTATAACTTATTTTTTTGTAAACTAAAACATTGATAACAAAACTTTTGTAGAGACAAACCTTTTTTTCTCTCTCAAATAAAGAAACTAAAGTACTTTCTATCGTTAAAGTTTTTTAAAATTTTGTCTAGCATTGTTGTATGTAGTACCTCACATAGTCTCTCAACTGAAAGGTGAACCCACTAGGTAAATATCTTCTTAACCGTCGATGAGATCTGTAATAAAAAAGGAAAACCATTTTGAGTTCTCATTCTTCAAACCCTGTTACTATTTTAATTAATAAACAACTATGTTGCTCTTTCTTTAAAGTTCACTTCCGACATCCAAGTGTGTTTAAAACAATTGCCTGTAAATGTTTTCATTTCTGAAATAAATTCAAAGTTTTGAAATGTTATTCGCCTCTTGGTCTAAAAATTTTCTTTTTGAAACAGTTAAGTCGATAGTCTAAAATGTTGTTCTTTTTGTTTTAAGAATTTTCACTAGTTAAATTCTCTTCATGGTGTAACATTATTAGGTGTAAGTGCAAAAGTTAAATCAAAACTGTAAAATGCTGTTCTTTTTCTTTTAAGAATTTTCACTATTCTGATAGATTGTTTTCAACTTCTAAAATCAAACATTTGTACTTGCAAGAGTTGAGTCAGAACTGTAAATTAACATGACACTAATATCATTCAACTTACTTTGCTTTCCATATTCTCAACGATATCCATTAATAACAGCGTGATCATTGAATATTAATTCTAGAATCTGGAAATAAAGGAGACAAATAGTCAATATAGCAGAGCAGAGCAGCACCAAATTGAGGTCTAGTCTACTTACCAGACAAACTCAGAATGCAGTCCCTTACATATAGCGGAAATAAAACAAGCGACAGTCACCCTCCCCCCTCTCTCCATCTTCTCTAAGAAAGCCATATGGTCATTAAGCGCAGCACACGTGTATCCACTTCCCGTGCACCGGAAATGAAAAAGACGGTAGACAGCCTCCCTCAATCTCCTCTAAGAAGACCATATGGCAACCATATGGTCATTATCCGCAGCACCGGAAATAAGAGGCGACAGTCACCCTCTCTCCAACTTCTCTAACAAAACCATATGGTCAATAAGATCAGCACACGTGTATCCGCTTCACGTGCACCAGAAATGAAAGAGATGACAGACAGCATCCCTCCATCTCCTCTAAGAAAACCATATGACAACCATATGGCCATTAAGCTCAGCACACGTGTATCTGCTATGAACTCCTTTCAGCCATCGCCTACTACCATAATATCCCAATGGGGACCTCCCACACCTCCTACCAATTGGGATTCGCTTTTGTTTTTTTAGTCAGTCAGTGAATTGAGGCAACTGGGTAAGTCTTCACATATTTTTAAAACGCATGAAGACTGTTATAAGCATCCTTGCCTTCCATATTGCTAAGGTTTTCAAATGGATGATGGGAGACGGGAGAAAGAAGGGTGTACAACGCCTCGATTTGTGTTTCTCTGAAAATATGTTGTATGTCTAAAAACTTGATATTTTCACTTCTCATAAAACCCAGAGGCTTCCCAACGGCTTATGGCATCGAAATACACTACTAAATGATTCTTATTTTGTATTCCCTATCCCTTCGATTTTTGAAGTCTTATATAAGCTTTACCATTAAGATAGAGTACTCTAATAATGTTATTTATTACTCTAATATTATTATTTATTACCGTATTCCCTATCCCTTCCCGGCATTTTTTCTGCTCTTAGTCTAAACTCAAAATCTTAACCCTTTTCCACGTTTTGACGCCATATTTGAAGTCCTATATAAGCTTGACCATCAAGATAGAGTACTACAATTTTGTTATTTTGTATTCCCTATCCCTTCCCGACATTTTTTCTACTCTTAGTTTAAACTCAAAATCTTAACCCTTTTCCACCCCTTGACACCATATTTGAAGTCCTATGTGAGCTTTAGCATCAAGATAGAGTACCCGAATAATGTTATTTTGTATTTCCTATCCCTTCCCAACATTTTCATATCATTATTTAAGACTTGAAATCTTAACCTTTTTCCACGTTTTGACGCCATATTTGAAGTCTTATGTGAGCTTTAGCATCAAGATAGAGTACCCGAATAATGTTAATTTGTATTTCCTATACCTTCCCAACATTTTCATATCATTCAAGAAAACTTGAAATCTTAACCCTTTTCCACGTTTTGACGCCATATTTGAAGTCCTATGTGAGCTTTAGCATCAAGATAGAGTACTCGAATATTGTTATTTTGTATTTCCTATCCCTTCCCAACATTTTCATATCATTCAAGAAAAGTTGAAATCTTAACCCTTTTCCACGTTTTTGACGCCATATTTGAAGGTTCCCCAATGGCTTATGGCTTTGATATATGCTAGTAAATAATTTCTATTTTGTATTCCCTATCCCTTCCCAACATTTTCATAACATTCATTAAAACTCAAAATCTTAATCTTTTCCCGCGCCTTGACGGCATGTGCTGTCTTAGCAAGGCCTAGGCATTGATATACTCCAATATTGTTATTTTGTATTCTCTACCCCCTCCCCTCATTTTTTCTACTACCAGTTAAAAGTCAAATTCTTAACCCTTCTCCATGTCTTGACGTCAGATCTAAAGTCTTACACGGGCTTAGACGATGAAAAGAGTAGTGAAATGTTTCAACTTCCATATCCCTTCCCGACATTCATCAAAATTCAAAATCCCGACCTTTATTATTATTATGATGTTCAGATACCATATGTAATGTTAAATAAGAGTTTAACGATAGCCAAATATGGTTAATTTGTATTTCCTAGCCTTCTTCGTATTAATATAATCTTACCATTTAGAAGCGCCAATCATTATTTAGAACTCTTTCCCGATTATGAAGAGACACAAATCTAACTCCATAATAATAATGTTTCAAGGCATATACTTAAAAGTAAATGTTAAAGGAGTCTTCTGGTTGTATTGTAAAACCATCTCTGCATTGACTGAGTTTCTATAGAAGAATCCATTTGACAGTGAATTTCAAAGATTGCTTGGTCCCCATTCTACTTTCCAGGTCTTTAAATATCAGTATTCAGCGGTATCTCTCTGATTAGCATAATATCACAATAGGATATTATTATTTTCCAATGTAATCATTATATTAATTTAGTCTCTATATATATATAAACAGAGATTTAAGTAGAGGGCGCTTGTAAAAGGAGGGGGCACCCTGAATGGAGCAATCCGCCCCTGAACGCCCAAGTTTTCATACACTGTTTGCATTCACTTTTGTTAGAGATATTTGCTTTCTATACATATATAGGCCGAGGTTTAAAAGGGCCCTGGCAAGAGAGGGGCACCCTCAATGGACCAACCACCCCTGAACGCCCAAGTTTTCATACACTGTTTGCATTCACTTTTGTTAGAGATATTTGCTTTCTATACATATATAAGCCGAGGTTTAAAAGGGCCCTGGGAAGAGGGGGGCATCCTCAATGGACCAACCACCCCTGATGGTGAAAGTTTTGGTATTCCTTTGCATTCACTTCTGCTAAGGATATTTGCTTTCTATATATATATAAACAGAGTTTTAAGGGGGAGGGCGCTTGTAAATGAGAGGGCACCCTGAATGGACCAATCCACCCCTGATCGTTAAAGTTTTCATACTCTGTATTCACTTTTGTTAGAGATATTTGTTTATATATACAAGCCGAGCTTTAAGGGGGAGAGGACGCTTGTAAATAAGGGGGCACCCTGAATGGACCAATCCTCCCCTGATCGTCAAAGTTTTGATATTCTCATTGCATTCACTTTTGTTAGAGATATTTGCTTTCTATACATATACAAGCCGAGTTTTAAAAGGGCCCCTTGCAAGAGTGGAGCACCCTAAATGGACCATCCACCCCTGGCCAGTTTTGCTTGCAAACATAGAAATATGGTTTTATATCTACTTTCCAATGAGCTGCGTGTTATAGAGAGTTACTCTGATTTCGTGACAATTTCGTCTTTAATATTATGGCCAAAACAAAAAAAGGAAGGGATGGGGCGTCAGGGCCACTCTGTGTCCATCCCTGTTTAGTACCGTCTTAATATACAATTCATTGTTTCAGTCTATCACGGAACTGTTTAGCAAAAGTTTGTATGCAATGCAGTTTACAATTTTGTCCTTTAGGCAATGCCGACCGGGTGACTAAGTGGTCGGCGACGGTAGACCATCGGCTCGATGGTCCTGGGTTCGGGTCCCGGCCGGGGGGCCTGGGTGTTCATTTTAACACTTAACAACTAAAGGCAAATTGTGATGGGCGGTAGTCCAAAGTTACTAGACTGGGCCATATAAAAATAAAGTTTTTTTTTCTATCCTTTAGGCAACTTAGGCTCAGGCCAACCTTGAATGCAATATAATGTTAAATCAAAATATAGTATGCGGTCTTCATCTCAAGATCCCTAAAGTAAAGCAGGCGTTCTACACACGACGCCACGATCAAGTTTGTTTTTCATGGGCCAATGTGATTATATCTTTTGTTTTGAATATACAACAAAAAAGCAACAACAACATGGAATCTCTTCCATGACAACTCTATATATTTCAAACTGAACTGCAGCCGTTTGGATTTGTGTAACGTAGCCATCGCTATATTATTTGTTATGTATAAATGAAATAAATCTCATTAGTACATTCATTCCAAAAAAACTTTCGAAAACAAAGCAACAGAGCCACGGTCGCCTCCACAACTCCTTGCAAAGTGGTTACAGCTCGTATTTCACTATTTCATTTCTGTAACTAAGCCACGACAATTTATTTTCGCAAAGACTACATTCTGAGTTTGTTTGTTCACAACATATACACATTCTGTAATAATGAACCAACAAATATATAAAATTGGATTTTATTTATGGAATTAGACGTCTCAGACTTTGATTGCTACAACATTTTTAAGAAAGTCGGTCATGGATCAAGTTCAAGATAAAATTGACATATTTGCCTGATATAACTAAAAATCAAGGGGTTTAATTAAAAAAAACTAAAACACATAGTCAAAATGCTCGGTTGGTGGGTCCAATGCTTCGTCAAAAATTTCTCGATAAAATTGTAAGAGCACAGTAAAATTCAATTACTTTGCAATATAAAAAATTAATATTATTTCTCTCTGTACACAAAAGAAATATATATGATCTTACAGAAAAATTCTAATGAACTTACCTTGATCTGTTGTATCTTCTCTTTATCTCAAAAACACCCCAAAATAATCAAACACTGTCAACGAGGAAATTCAACTATCAAATGATATTCCCGTATGTTAAATAGTGGTATATATAAGTTCGTCCTGCCATGTTTCATCTTTACAACATCTGGCTCCTACTGTGAGAAACCTCAGAGATTCACATAATTCATTTCACCTTCTTTCTCTCTTTTTTTTCTATTCTCATATGTCGGGACACTCAGATGTTTCATCCCAATATCTGGTATAACACCGCCATAACTTCCGTTCACATAACAAATTGAAACCTTTCTCACGGCCCTATCCTCCATCTTTGAACTATTAACCCTGCACATGATGCGTTTATCTCACTGACTAAAATATAATATTACTATTTCCGTTCTCACGACACGTAGGTGGAATAACTGTCATCTAATTCCCATGTGTTTTTATTTTTTTTTCCACAGTTTCACCCCAGTTATTTAGAGGATATTGTCCCTTACAACTTAACCCAATTACCAAATATTTTCTCACCAACATTTTAACTGTATAGACTCGTGGCGATGCATCACATCTGGAAGTGAAAAGAAAATGCTTCCGCCTTCGTCCCGTTCCATTAATCACATTTCGCATCCATCAACTTCAAATGGCCGCACTGTGTATTCTATGTTATATAACCGCACACCATATGTTAGAAGTCCCACAAAAACTCAAAACAAACCATTTTCTCCAGCTGTCGTAGTCTAGACCAGACATCAGCACAACAAACAGCGTTCGTCTTTCTGCTCAATAATTAAGGACCCGTTTTTTTAAAAAATAATATTTAAACAATTAGTTAAAGGCTGGTTTGTTGTCTTACTAATTACAATATCTATGTGTAGAGATTAATACATTTTAAGCTATGATTTTTTTTAAATAAATAAATACTCTTCAAAATTAAATGAATCTATTTTTCCACTGCCGGTCAGTGACACAACATCGTCATTTTACATATCATGTCTAAACGAAACATTGAGTGTCGTATGTAGATTTCTCAAAGGCGATACATTGGTTCAAGCCCCACTATGAGCCGCCTTGGCACAAGTATTCTTCCATTCTCGCAGTTCAGTTCTGCCGAATATCGTTTATATTCGAGATATGGTTAATTCTGTCAATATTCTATTTGTAATCAAGTTGGATTTTTATATATCTTTTATTTACCCATTGAGTAGGGGTGTGGCTTTTTCTCGCAGTCGCTCCCACCAAATTTTGAACACTTGGGGGCCATTAATCTTAATTTTGACGTTTCTCACGACCGTTGGTGACCCCTACCATATGGAGCTTCCGGTCCTGAAGGGACCGACCGTGGGAAACAGCGGCCACCCCCGACTCTTCCGGTCTGATAACGCATATATGTTGCTTATAGGGGTCGTCAGTCTACACGTAACTATGTCGAAGGCAAGTGCTACTGAAGTTGTTATTACTCCGCCCACAGAGGCGCCCTGCAAATGCTCTCGCGCAGGGTGGACGAAGCCTGCATATACTCGATCATTGAGGACTGGTTTCTCGACCATGCCATGCTCTGTGAAGGGTGCTTTAATAACTGTACCACCCCATGCAATCATATCTGCTTTGAACATCGTGGAGGCTATACATTTCCAAATACCTCAGCTTACGAGATAAAAAGAATGAATGAAGAACGTACGAAATTGATACTGAAAGATCCAGGGACTGTACAAACACTGTTTCACTTGTATTTGGAGAAACATCCAGCAGGAGTTACGCTGAAGGAAAACTTTGACTGGAGCATTCGTCACATACTAAGAACGTGTCCGTGGGAAATGGTAACATTACTCCGTGCCAAGGACCGTGCTCCCCGTGAAGACCCTGTGGTGTAGTGAATTATGGCTCAGTGTTTGAATTGTAAGGGCGAATATATAGTGGACAAGTGTATTTTGAAAACTATAAGTGCATATTTAAAAGAAAATCCAATTCAATGTAGTGAATGTAATTTACATAGTGTGCATGAGTGTATGTATGTATGGAACACAGGAACAGTAATCGCACAACATGTCGAAACCCATATTAATCACCCTGAGATTTTTCAAGACTATTATGAACACTTTCAGCAACAGGGTCATTTTCATATTGGGAAAAACACGCTATTTAAAGTTTGTCATCGGTTCATGAAAGGCCCAGAGTGTATTGCTCAGTTAATACCGTTGATTCTTGAGCAACAAAATCCTATTGGTTCTGGTTTACTAAGCACAAGGCAGTACATTCTTGATTTTCAAAGATTCAAAATTTCAGCGAATGAATACATTATGCGTGAATTTTGTCTAGTTGCATACGATGCAACTCTGTTATTTCATTGTATGGTAAAATTACCTTGTGAAAGTTATGATTTACCGGTTGGATATCAGAGACAAGTCGAATGGTTAACTCGCAATTTGCACGGGTTACACTGGCACACTACGAATGGATATACTGTATCCCACATCCGCCATATTGTTTTACAATGTTGTGAAATGGGTTCCGTCTTTTATTGCAAAGGTAGTGAAAAGATTACATTATTACGGAAACTATTCCATATGGAAAACATTGTGAATGTTGAAGATCAGGGATGTCCTGCCTTACGCGCATTAAGTTTCAAACTGAATACTTCATGTTGTAATTACCACCAGAGAGTGCATGAGTATGCATGCGCACTGCGTAATTGTATGCAACTACAATTTTGGTTAAAGATACAAGCATCAAAACTGATGGATGGAATATCCACAATTCATTTGTAAAATTGTACTTGCATGATAATAAATCTATATTATAAGGATATAAAATGATATATATTTCATAAAATAAAACCCAAAATAAATTAGAGGTAAAAGGTTTTTATTACAAATAAACTACTGTACTAGACGGTACATAGAAAAGTTATTTACATTTTTTTTTGAATTTTCTGACATAGTTGAGTACCAGATGATAATTTTGTTTTAAGTTGGTTTTATGAAATTTGTTAATACAAAGTGAAGTCCTAAGAACCATATTTACTCAATATGTAGTAAGAAAACTGACATTAAAACTAGGTTGAATGCGTATTTAAGGGCGAAAAGCATGGATTTACATAATATGGACTACTTTGAAACAATATATAATGAGAAAACTCACTTTTGAAGTAGCTTGAAAATGATATTTAGATATCATCTACTCTTTCAGTTGTATTTTTATAATTATATTACGATTTTGCATGTACGTTATGGTCGAAAATACTGTTTGGTTATGAAGACAAACAATATTTGAAGTGGTTTGAATCAAATCAAATGAAAGCTAAAAAGAACTGACTGCTTATAGTCAAAAGACTGTTTGGAACCACATTTACTCGTAATATAGGAAGAAGAAGATGAGGTCTATTGGACTGCATGTTGTCTCAATTCAAGTGATGACACCTCCTTTTCTGAGACCATATAGGTGACTTGCATTGAACATATTGTTGAATTAAACTGTGTATAGCCTTCGTATATAGTGTCTTGTAAGACAGATAAAAACAAATATAAGGTTAATAAGAAATTATAATTACTTACTTTTATTTTTTCCCTGGCAAAATCTTAGGTAGTATAATGAAAGAATATTTCCTAAGTTTACGGGACTTGACCGATAGATGTTATCGCCTGATGCAAGAACATTTCCCGCATATGCCAACTTTTGCAGAACCTCCGTCAGAAACACACACACACACACACACACACACTAAGAAACTACTACTGCACACCGGAAGTCCATGCCTTGCTCTCACAGCTTGCAACCATATGTTTACTTGAAACAGGAAGAGCAGGAGACAGGTAGTGGAAAGAGTCTGTAAAAGAATATCACAGCCAGCTGGCATTGCTGAACAAGCAGTGTTGTCATTTTACACTTAACGGTGTTTCCATCTTAAAATAATTTAATAAGTTATCCTTTGCCATTTGTATAGAAATTCAACAACGTCAACAAGAGTTGCCAACTTATACCAAACTTTTAAATGTTGCCAACCATGGATTATTTTAATAAAAATGATATCACCTAGTTTTCTTATTGTCTGATATGCTCGGATCTTAGACTACATTTCCAAAAGCAAAGTATCTTACTAGTATTGTTAGGTTGCATATCTCACAGGATATGGACTGCAGAAGGAGTATCCAAAACTGTACTTAATGACTACAAAACTTTTAAAAGTGTTAATACACTCGTCTCGTGCTTCAGTAGGCTCTATGAATAAAATAGCATTTTTTGTAGAGTTGTAACAAGAACTAAGCAAAGAAGCACTAGCATACTAGGTAATGACGTCATTTGAATCTAAATAATCTGATTGGTTGATGAAGTCAATAAATTGTTATGACGAACCGATTGTGACTTAGTCTAGTGCAGCTAAATCAGGAAACAATGGCTAGCTGTGAGTGTACTTTTGCCGAGGTGGCTGTCGACTGTGTGCTATCAAGTCTTGAAGAATGGTCACCCTGCTTTAGTATAATTTGTGATTAGTGTTTTCACGATATTTCCTTTGACTTTGACCATGAGTGTGTAGACTTAAGCAAGGAAATTACTTCGCATGATTGACGTATTAACAACTCCCTTGATTTGTGATCAGATATACCAGAAATTTACTGAATCCGGCACTGATTCTATTGATATACTGCATAATTTTCTTACGACTTACAAGAAAATGGTGACAGATTCCGAATGTAAGGACAGAATACGTTTAATCTTATGGGTGAAAGATACATTGCATCCATGCACTTGTACCAACAAAGATCTTCACTCCTTTTAACTTTGAATATACACAAGGACTGGTATTTGTATAGGAAATAAAATAATTGATTTGTACTAACAAGGAACTTTTTATTTGTGCATAAGTAACATACATACAGACTCAAACATTTTCCAAGTGATATAAAAGTGTTCTGACTATAGACTATTGAACAGTGATGCTTTTCCAGACAAGTGATACAAACAATGTTGAAATAAAAAAACTGGTATAAAAACTGTGTTTAAAGAAAAGTAATACGAAATATTGATACATAAAGTGAAATCATAGTAAATACTTTTCTTGTACAATGAAAAGCATATTATAATAAAAAGTTAACAAGAATTCTAATTTGCATTTTTATTCCAATCTCCTTTAACAAATTTACCTTACAAGACAATACTTTACATAAGTATTAAAAAACTTACAAAAGTATTTGCCATCACAAAAAAGTTTAACTTTCACAAAAAGTATTTGTCTTAAGAAAATAGCTTAAGTAATAAAGAGAAAATTTCGTGACAAAAAAAGTTTGCAACAAAAATGGAACAAAAAGTTTCCCTAGCAAAAAGTTTTAGTAACGAAGAAAAAAGTTTGCAACAAAAATGTTTTAGTAAGAAATACGTTTGTAAGAAAAAGAGTTTTATTAAGAAAAAAGTTTTAGTAAGAAAAAAGTTTGTAAGAAAAAAAAGTTTTCATCAAAAAACTTTTAGTAAAAAAAAGGTTTTGTAAGAAAGAAAAAATAATCATAAGGAAAAAGTTTGTAACAAAAAAGTTTTTGTAAGAAAAAAGTTTTAGTAAGAAAAAAGTTTTGTAAGAAAGAAAAAATATTCATAAGAAAAAAGTTTGTAACATAAAATTTAAGTACGAAAAAAGTTTTAGTGCGAAAAAAGTTTGTAAAAAAAATTTTGCAAAAAAAAGTTTTAGTAAGAAAAAATTTTGTAAGAGAAAAAAGTCATAAGAAAAAGTTTTGTAAGAAAGAAAAAATCATAAGAAAAGTTTGTAACAAAAAAGTTTTAGTAAGAAAAAAGCTTTAGTAAGAAAAAAAGTTTTGTAACAAAAAAAATTGTAACAAAAAAGTTTTCGTAAGAAAAAAAAATTATATGAAAAAATTTTGGAACAAAAAAGTTTTACTGAGAAAGAAAAAGTTCGTATGAAAAAAGTTGGAACCATAAAATTTAAGTAACAAAAAGAAATCACAAAATTTTTCTAACAATAAAGTTTTACTAAGAAAGAAAGAAAAATCGTAAGAAAAAAATTGGCAACAAAAAATTTTTGGTAACAGTTCGTTTTTTCCATTTCATAAAAGTTCTTTCGGTTTTCTTGTTTGGAGAAAAAAACTAACTATTAAAAGTTATACTGCATTGTTTTCAGAAAATGTTTTACGTAGCAAACTGTTTTCTCCGTTTTAGTTTTAATCAAGTTCATTTTCTTAGAAGCAAAAACAAAGTGAACATTACAGAATCTATAATTTTGTTTGAAAGAAGATAATTACAGCTAAGTTGAACTCTCAAAACATACAAATAAAACTAACATTTACTCAAAATAATACACAACAGATTCCTCGCATAGGAAACACATAATAGTTGAAAATCTACAGTTTTATATAGTGACTTGTCAATTGAACACTAGAGAAAGTAGACAACAATTCTAACCATTAGACCAGCAGGGACAAAATGTCTTTATTCCTTACTAAACAACACTAAGCGTTACACCAAGGAAATAGAGACTGAAATTTTTAGTTGACACCAGTAGTCAAAGGGAAATCAAACAAACCATCGTGCAGAAGAGAAATCGAACAATCAGGTGCCTAGAAGATTTGTCCAAGATAGGAAATCGGATTTTCTTAAGATGATTCTTGCAAGTGCATCACAAGAAACTAAAAGACATTCTTTTAACTTAACTAATTATGAATTCAAGGTCGAAGTTGTAATTTTTGGAATAACAGCAAGATAATACTTTTAGTTCCATTGTCAAATCAAGGAATATTACCAATATAGAAGTATTACTGACTAGACAGGAAAACAGTACTGCGCAGATTTAGTGCGCAACAAGGTGACTTCATTCGCAGGAGTTTGGGGTCTCTGAGTTTGATAAATATTGCTAGCATTTCCTTACTTTCCTAGCAGACTTCGAACGACTGAAAGGATCAATATGGCTGGTGTAATGGACTCTAGAGTATTAGTATTTGTTGGAGACGAAGATAATCTTGCCGGTAGTACGTCCTGTTAGTTACCTTTAAATAACGCAGTGGAGTTTGACGTTATAATGCTGGATGGAGACAACATTAGCAGTGATAATTTATATGAGATATCTTTGTATGTTGCAGAAGACGACACGGAGATGGCCGACAAACTTGTCAATGAAAGTGTATGTGATTGTACATTGAACAGTGCCTCAATCGGATGTATTTGGGAAGCGTTGAAACGTTACGAAAGTAGTGACTGTTTACTGTCAGGGATGCTTTTTACACTGGATAAATACATACACCCATATGTGCAATCGTGGGAGCAAGTATTTGGATGTGAAAATGACACGTATTTTATGTAAACCAGCCATTTCAAGAGAACTCTATATAATATACAGAGAAAGTCATTTAAAAACCAATCTCAACTATCAATGGTTTCTCATCAATATGGAAAATAATGCAGAAATTATAGTTCCCTTGGCAATAAGTGAGTTCCTGAACAAAGTTCAATTACCCTACATCATTAGTGCTTGGATCTACTTTGAGATGTGTTAATATTATGCCTATAGGAACAAGTTTTCTCCAAAACTTTAAGCTGATATTGAAGAGATATACGACAAAAGCTTTGCGTGTATCTGTAAGGAATAGACTTACTAATACTAATCATAGTGGGTGACAAATATGAAAGTGAACAAAATGAATTCAAAGCGAGTGGTAGGTGACAGTTATTTAATTTCTTGTTGTAAGTGAAATATGTCTTAAACGATTTTCCAAGTGAAAGTCTATTTCTATTAATATCATGTAAAAGTGACAAGGAAGTGTACAAGCGAAATATACAACCAAACTATAGAAGTGCTTTCAGAACTATATTACACTGCATTCAGACATTATCCTAAAAGATATGAAACGACATTTGGCTTAGTGAAGTGTAAGTGTTGTATATTTTTGCTTTTGTTCTTTTGCTTAGAATAAATATTAGGAAAAGCATTCAAGATTTTTTGTTTCACACTACACATATGTTTGAATGTTCTTATATAAATATTTTAGGGCGTGACAATTTTATTCGTTCATTAGTCCAAATAGCTTTCTTTGCCAACAAACAATTTTCGTAGGAAAAGACAATCTGAAACTATTCAATCGCTTCCATTCACATTTTCTATCAGGATAAGTTTTTAAAACAGGAATAACAATGATGTAACTTTAATGATGACGTGATTCATACGAATATTAAATAGTTTGCTATACTTTTGGAATAATAACAAACGAAAAAAATATTCAAGTTCATGTTTCCTTGAATGAAACCTAAGAAACTATTCATAAGAATAATCTATCAAAGATTGTTAGTTGCAACTTTGAACACGAGACTTATATATTTAGATCAAGTATTTGTCTTCTCAACGAAGTATTGTAATATGAGTCGACATTGCACAAATATCTAGGAGATGATTTCATATTGCTATTTTTACAAAATAAGATTCAAAGTGTACGAGAAAGAGAGCATAACAGCTTTCAACGATAAGTCTTTGATTACGAACTTCTTTCTTTTGGAACTTCAACAAGAGTATAAAGACACAGGACAGATCTTTTAAGTTGCCAAGGCAATACATGCTAATCTGTCCTACAAGTTTTTTGCTGCATGATCTTAGCTATCATCCAGCTATAGATATAAACATGTCTAACAAGTAATACAGGAATTTCTGATTTCATGGTTATCGGCCACTCAGAGGCTTCTTGCCCGATATTGTATAGAAAGCACTCCCCGTGATCTTCAACATGAACTAAATGAAAGACCGGCAAAACAAACCTCCTATTGGCTTCACATACTAAATCTTCTCTTAAGAAAATATGTTTACAGGAAGCTCCCCATACAAGTTTAAGATAGGTCTGGCTGTATCAAACGGTTTTAAAACAATTTCCCCTATTTTGTCAAAGCAGCCGTTTTTCACTTACCCCTAGATTTTTATCATTAGCAGTAATTATATTTGAGGCGTTTACGTTGCAGCTTAGAAATTATTTTCCCTGAAATTGAACATTGCGAATACTTTATGATGTGCGAACTTGTGTACATAGTTATAAGATGTAATAATGTGAAAATGAAAAGATCACCTAAAATCTAAACAATGTTATGTCTCATAAAATGTTTTCTTAAAAGGTGTCTGCCATCTAATGCCTTCAGTTTTTTGTAGCACCAAATATTTTAAGGCAAACTCACATGCCATTACTCTGAAGAAGTCCTTCCCCGTTTCAATGGTGTGACGTATCCCCGTGTCTATTATGATCTTTTGACTCACTAACAGGAATTACGGTGGGAAACTTACATTCACATGTCAGTGGACATTCATTGACTCCTTGGCCGATATCGTATAGCCCCTGAAAATCTAACATTAACTCAAGTGAAAATAAGATGTACAAACAAAGATTTTTGGTTTCATTTAGTAAACCTAACTTTCTGAATGACATCTCATACAAGTTTTTGCTAGAGCCTTTTGCACCTTTTAGGTGCAAGCAAACCGACATGGTTTTATATTTAGTATGATTTTTGAACAAACAGATCAGACGGAAAAGATACTTTAGTCCATACTGGATATGGAGTGCTGTGTTTTCTGATATCATATACAGGTCGTTCGCACACTTTGCCAAATCTAATATTGCTTCAGGAAAAACTTTTACTAGGACAATGTAATGTCATTCTAACTCGGAATTTGTATTTGTAGCAAAGTCTAACAAAAGTTTAAACTTTATGAAATGGTTCCTTTTGTTTATTAAGGGAAACAGTCTTATTGCTCCCTCTATACCTCTCCATGTGAATTGTAGGCTTTTGTCTACACAGCAACAGTTATACAGAACTTGGAACACTATTCCTATCAAATAATCTTGATAATGTACAAAATGCGAATTGGGAATTCATATGAAGCTACTTGATTTCAATTAAGAGGAATGCAGAAAACAAAAGTCGTACTGGTATTTTAAAATTTTCTTATGAGGTAGAAATAATTTTGATATAAACAAAACAAATCAGTTGAATTGCAAGAATAAAACAATTATGTGTTGTAACAAAAAATTGATGGGTTCAAAATAAATAAACTTGTATTGCCACAAAAAAGAAATTAAGAAAGAAGAAAACAAAACTTGTGAAAAATTTCAAACAAAAACAAACTTGTATTCTGACAAGATAATTTCCATACGTTCGAAATAAATAAAGAAAAAGTTGGAAGTATGATCAAAATCTTTTAGTGTAACAATTTTCTCCCATTGTAACAAAAAATTATGTCATGCAGACAAGTACACTTTGGCAAATGTAATTTGAAAAGAGAAACTTCTTAAGCAGCAAGGATCTATATTTTAGTATGATACGCTTTTAGGTTAATTTGACTCTCTCTCTCTC
>JAGDQP010030848.1:5816-22315 GCA_022664845.1 Lepisma saccharinum | reverse complement strand
CTTTGGTCTAATAAACATAAGCAAAGTACATTTTCTCTAATGTAGAAACGTTGTTCAATTTTCTTCCCATCTTTTTTACAAATCCTAGAATTTTAAAAGCTTCCTTTGTAATATTTGTTATGGAGCTGCTAAAGGTTAATTTGATATCAGACGTGATACCAGTCTTTTTAACTACGTCGGGTCTACTTAATGCATACTTATGAATTTAACAATTAAATCTATAAATCGTTTTATTTCTACTAAATGATAAAACTTGGTATTGAGTGAAAGTTGACTGATAGCGCACCAGTTATTAAAGTTGTCTAAACTATGCTGTAGTTTTATGGCATCTACCATGGAATTAATTTTAGCATATATTTGAGGTCATCCACAAATAGGACTTTTTCATTATCCGGTATGAATTACGGTAGGTCATTAACGAACAAGAGGAATAACAACGGTCCAAGATGCGAGCCTTGCCGGATTCCTAACAGTACTGTATATTCATAAGATTTGTGTTCGTTAAATAGAACAGACTGTCTGCGATTAGTTAGATAAGACCACATGAACCTAATAGGGATGGAGAGAAATAATAGTGATTTAATTTAGCTAGTAATATATTGCGATTAACTCTGTCAAACGCCTTTTCAAAGACAATATAAATCACATCGATAGCTTCCCTTCGTCCAACGGGTTTTCAATAAAATCTGTAACAACTGGAAGGTTCGTTACTTTGGATTTTTGTGAAACAATGCCATGTTGTTTAGTTGAGATAACTGGCTTCATATGATTAGTAATTCGTTGATATACAATCTGTTTAGAGACTTTTGCAAAGGCTGGTAAGATTGCATTAGGTCTATGGTTGGTGATTTCTCGTCTGTCGTTTGTTTTAGGTATGGGACAATCTAAAGCAGATTTTCATTTGTTAAGGAATATACATGTTCGTAGTGACAAGTTGAACGCAATCAATAGGGAATATTTTATCAATACATCCTTTCAGTATATAGGATGAAAATACGAGCATATGTCATCAGATCTAACTGTCGTATTGGATTTTAGATTCTTGATAGTCTTTTCTATTTCATTCAGATGTATTTGGTCAACAGATAGTATTCCGATTTGTTCGTAACCCCTGGAATTACTGAACGGTTGAGAAGAGGATACAAATACTGATTGGAAATACTCTGCAAACATACTAGGTATTTCTTCATTGTTACACAAATCTGACTTTCACATTTTAATATATTTGGGGGATGATGTTTTTGTTTTGTTTTTAATCAATTTCCACAGTTGACCTGGATCATTATTATTATTTTCAGAATTTGACATAAAGATCTTATAGCTTATTTTTATGTGTTTCTTAACTTCCCTACGCAATCGAACAAATTCCTGATAGTAGGGTTTTGAATTTTCAATTTTGTATGTAGACTTTATATGATAAATTGTTTTAACCTTGAGTTTCCTAATAATGTGTTTAGTAAAGCATCACGGGATACTTTGGGACAGAGTTCCTTTTGCAGCGGACACATTTGACAAATATTTCATAAACAGTATCATAAAGTTTACTAACTAAATATTAGCATTATTATACCTTTTTTAAGCATTCCTAATCAACTTCCAGTATACTTTAAAGTGGATTTAATATACTTCAAGATACAGTACTTTTTGCGCCCTTAATTTAGTAAATATTGTCGTGGTTATCCTGTTGATAACTTTTAGTAAGTCACAGAAAAACTGTCGCTTTATTTTTGCCCCCCTCTGAAAATCACAAGAAGGGAGCCCATGTCCTTTGGATATCTTTCGCTCTGGATGAGTAGATGCCTTGTAAGTAGTAGCTCCAAGAGTAAAATGCTTATAAGTTCTTCTCTAGGTGGTATTACTAATCACCAGAACCTCCTCCAGTTTCCGTGCTCGAGAAAGATGGCCACATTAACAGAATTTATTGTCTTTGTGCTAGATTTCAGATCATGTTGGTAAAAAAAATATGTAAAAACATGCAGATCATATCAATCTTTAAAGCACGCCTAGCATAACGAGCATCGCGCTTATGCTAAGTGTTAATAATGTATAGCTGTTTCCAAACTAATTCTTAAAATCAAACACAGGAGCTTAGATTCTTTAAATGATGATACTCAATGAAGTATACTTTATTATTGCAATTCGATTAAACCTATAAAGGTATTTCATAAGTATGGTCCACTGAACCCAACGTTTGCATAACACTCATATTTAAACCAATAAAAAGACTCATAAGTTATTCATTCGATCAAAACAACTTACTTTACTCAAACAATATTTGATCGCTACCCTGTATCATCATATCTGCAAAAACAACATTGCAAACTTAATCAAACTAACAACAAGGACACTGTCCCTCTTTTAGTTCTGTTTAGTTCAACGTTCTTCTTTTAAATCTTATGCGCGACTATCTTAAACCTTAGCAGTAAGCTGTTTTCAATCTACAGTATTTTTTAAGTGACGTAACACGTCATTCAGCCAATGAGGATTAAGGCACGGAAATGGGCTACCCAGAGGCGGCGTTTGGGGGTGGCAACTGGGGCAACCGTTCCAGGCCCCGCGCTTAGGGAGGCCCCGCGTTCCGAGTTGATATATGATATAAAAGTTGATTTGTAAAAAAAAAGTTTACAAATAAACTAGTTTGTATAGTTTCCATGTGAAATGTAATGTGAAATGGAAATGAATAAAGAAGCACTTGTAATTAGCAATGCAGTTTTTAAAATATATTGTACTTTCTTTAAATAAATTATGTCGGATTTTTTTTTTTTTTCATAAGAAACCGTTGTTCATTAAAAAAGAGAATATTTAGTAATAAATTTAGGGTTAGGAATGAAAGGAAGAAGTGAGAGGAAGCATTTCGGGGGAAGTTGCTAACTGCTTTATCGGCTTTACATGTAACATTTCGGCGCTCAGCGATTTTTACTTGTACTTCGGCCCCGCGGGGTCATTATTGCCCTAGGCACCGCGCTCACCTAACGCCGCCTCTGGGGCTACCTGATATGTAACTAGTTATTTATGTAACTATATGTACATAGTTATTTATGTAACTTACTTGGTACTAACTTGTGAGTTTTTACCCCTGGTTCAACGAAGGTCGGCTACGTAAGGTACATGTCAGCAGGTGTGAAGGAGATTCGGCAAGATGGTGTCGTAGTGTCGTTACGACTCAAAATATTCAGTTTTATATTTGGCAAAATTTGAAATGTTTTCGGTCCTTCCTGTGTCAAATTGTAATAATTAGTGCTTCTGAATACTACATGTAATGTTTAATCCTGGTTTTTAGTCAAGAATACAAATTGGAAGTGTTTCTTTAACCAAAATTGTGGATAGCGCAGTTGAGTGATGGGAAAATGCCAGAAGTTGATGACCATGACAGCGACGAAATAACTTTCATTAATATGACATTTAATGACGATTAACGGAATTGAGTAGCATTTTATTCTGAAAGATGTATGGATGAAGTGAGGACGAAGTGGAAAGAAATAATATCGCATATACAGGGTGGTTCATGAAATCCGTAACAGGGCCAGAACTCAGCTCGTAGTGCACAGAAATCTTTGAAACAAAAAATGTTAGACCAAAGTGCATGTGAGGAATCACGTGGTGATGCTTCTGAAATCAGGGTCGTCTCAGGAATACCTCTACGGGGGAGCAACTCCAACATTTTAAATGGCAACAGGGTTTGATTTTGCCTCAATTGAAATAACCGCTAATTTTTTAACAACTTTTAGATGAAGCACTTTTCGATAGCTCATACCGTTTGGTAACTAGAAGACTCAATTGATGGTTGAAATTAACATGGTGTAGAGCAGCGTTGCGCAAACTATGATCCGCGCACCACAGGTGGTCCTCGAGGCCTGCCCTTGGGCAGGTGCAGGGTAGCGCGTGAAACCTACCAACTAATAAAACTGGTCCGCACTAGAAAATAGTCTGCGGGACTTTTGGATGTTGTAACTCTTGAAAAAAAGAAAAATCAACTACTTTTTCTATTTAAAATTTTGAAGTTGTTCCCCCGTAGAGGTATTCCTAAGACGTCCTTGATTTCAGAAGCATCACCACGTGATTCCTCACATGCACTTTGGTATGAATATTTTTTGTTTCAGTGATTTCTGTGCTGAGCTATGGCCCTGTTACGAATTTCGTGAACCACCCTGTATATGATCAATTAAACAATGTTTCGCTCTGTAGTGTAGTTATTATACTGGGCTTATTTTAAAAAGCATGTAATCAATGCAATTCAACGTTTCGCTCCGAAGTGCATAGCACAGAGTAAAATAGTTTTCTACATACGTTACTATTAACAAACACTATAAAACTATATCATATGCTTCGATCAAAGAGGTTTTATTGAGCTTCGATCAATAATTAAAACAAAGAGACAAACAGCATGTGTGAAGCCATTTCACTTTTATCGGTCTCGACATTCGTGACTGTCCGAATATGTTAAGAGATTAGTTTTATATTCTTTGCAAGTTTCATTAAGATAGTAAGAACTCGTATAAATGTTTGATTGTAATACTACAGGATGTCAGTCCTTGGGAGGACTAAAGCTGGAACATGATAGCAGACATGTGAATCCTTGCGAGAAAATTCCATTTATAGTGAAAAATAAAGGACATCACATTCCAACGGCGGTAGTTACGACAAGTAACATCCATAATCCATTATACTGTGCATGAGTGATGACAGATGAAACAATATCATAGCATCATTAAGTAACGTATGTACAACATAAAAAATTGTCGCAGAAAAAGATTGAGAAACAGTAAAACAGTCAGTTGCAAATACAAAATTGTTTCAAAATAATCATACTTAAATTCGATGTTTTGACTTCTAATGCATAGTGCTTTAGCGTTCTTTAAAGAGTTAACGTTTATGTGTAAATATTGCAGATATTATATTAGGCATCTCTTTAGTATACGTCGGGCGTTCCATTTGGAACCATAAATGGAGCATTCATAGGTGGTGCCTGTTAAAGGTGATGTGCATCGCGTATAATGAAAAGAAACATCTAACCTAGCTGCTTCTAACCCGTCTTCGTTCGCTATCGCTCACTCGACATACTGGCAGTGATTTTGAAGCAAAACGTCAATGGTAATATGGAAACATGTCTCTATGACGTAACATTACCGTGATTCCGATTCCTGAACCTGTGACGTATTTCGTTCGAAAAAATCACTCCCGACGTAAACTAAAGCAATACCCAGATATAAAATTTTGACGGTTAACTTACGTGCGATATTTTTAAAAGAAAAATTCAAAATAAGAAATACAACACAAATAATAATATTATAGTCGAAAAAAGTACTTGAAAATTTAAATAACTTAGAAAATTGAACAGTTATTTCATTAGTATTACATGTATACACTTTAAAGGTCACTTAAACCTTGTGTAAACTTGTATTGTTTTACGAGAGAAAACATTCAGAATACTGTTTTGTTAATTTGGTAGGTAGACACTGGCCGGAAAAATAAAATAAAATTAAATGCCACGAAAGCCTAATATATGCGTTCTTTTTTTACATTCAAATATTCAATTGAATTGTAAGAATGAGAGGAAATTACATCTTGTTTCTGTTTCCAGTGACTTCTAGAATATATATTATGTTCATTTACGCACTCAACCAACAAAAGGAAAAGACAAAGGTAATGTTATGTCAATCTTTGTCAGTGACTGTATAATTATAAGACCACGAAACTTTCCATATATATTTATTATATGTTATCTTTTTATGATTTGAAAAATAGAGCAAATAACATTATACTTTCGGAATGTACTGTAGAGTGCATAATGGTTTTTAAAACGTGTGAAATGCTTCGTTTTTCTAAGGTAACGGATTGCCGGGTTGTAAAATAGAACCAGGACTTAAATATATACTACAGTAAGCATCCAAATTATGGGAATATACTTTGGGAGGTGGACGCGCTAAACAAGAAAAAACGTTACTTCATGTGTAGACATCTGCTTCGTTTTCCCGAGATAAAGCAGATTTAAGATCTACTTGTTACATTGGTAAATAAAATTAATAATTCGCGATAAACAACAAACGCACATTAAATATTATATTTCGAGGTAGTTGACTTGAATTTGTATCATGTTAGAAGTTAAAATGTGATGACATTGGGGTTGACGGTTTTGTGAGCTTGGTATAAAGTTTAACTTTTCAAATAGCAGCACGTTAGTTTACTAAATATATGGTATTCTCTGAGGCTGATAAATACCCTATTTGAAGCACAGAGGGTAGTGTTCCAAAGAAATCTTCAAAATAATAATTTCCCGAGCATTCAACATCTTTTATAATATTATTCACAATTCACAGGAAAACACTAATTTTGTCTTTATGCACAAGAAATAACAAAACACTAATGTTGCAAACTACAGATATTTGGCTCTATTTTGGCATATTAAAACGTTTCCTTCATTCGACCTGTTTGTAGGTAGCAATCAAATTCCCAGACAATAGGTAGTGCTTACCAGGTGTATGCATAAGTAGTTTCCGGTTTATTTAAGAGATGGCGCCAGCGAAAAGTACGCAGCGTATTCATTTGACACATACGTCATTTTGTTCGTCTGACATTAAACTACAAACACACACAAGTTCAGTCCGCCAAACACTAGCGTCTTTGTGTTAACGTTTAGTGATCATGTCGAAGTTTGTGCCTGAAAAAGAACATTTGCGGAACGCATTGCTTTTCTTATTTAATCAAAAGAAAAAGGCTGTTGAAAGTCATCGTGTGCTGGTAGAAACATATGGTGAACACGCTCCATCGATTAGAACATTGAGACATGGTTTCGATAATTTAAAAGTGGTGATTTTAATGTGAAAGACAGTACGCGCTCTGGTAGACCACAAAAGTGCGAAAACGAGCAATTTTAGGTGTTACTGGAGGATGTCCCAACTCAATTTCAACAGCAAGTGGAAAAGCATTAAATGTGTCACAAGAAACAATCAGCAGACGTTTACGAGCAATGGGGAAGATCAATAAACTGGGTAAATGGGTCCCACACGATTTGAATGAACGTCAAATGAAACATCGCAAAGTCACTTGTGAAATGCTGCTTCAACGCCACGAAAGAAAATCCTTTTTGTATCGAATTGTGACGAATGGCGAAAAATGGATTTATTTTGAAACCCCGAAGCTGAAAAAATCGTGGCTTTTACCTGGCGAAGCCGGTCCTTCAACACCAAGGCCAAATCGCTTCGGCAAGAAGACCATGCTTTGTGTCTGGTGGGACCAGAGCGGTATTGTGTATTATGAACTCTTGAAGCCCGGCGAAACCGTTAATGCACAACGCTATCGCCAACAAATGATTAATTTAAATCACGCATTGATCGAAAGATGACCAGAATGGGCCCGAAGACATGGCAAAGTGATTGTGTTAGATGACAATGCGCCGTCTCACACAGCAAAACCAGTTAAAGACACCTTGAAATCGCTTGGATGGGACATCCTTCCGCACCCGCCGTACTCCCCAGACCTGACGCCATCTGACTATCACCTCTTCGCATCAATGGGGCACGCGCTCGCAGAGCAGCACTTCAGCAATTTCCAAGACGTTGAAAAATGGCTCGATGAATGGTTTACCGCAAAAGACAAGCAGTTTTTCTGGCATGGTATGCATCTATTACCTGAAAGATGGGCGAAATGTGTAGAAGCCGATGGCCAATATTTTAAATAAAACAAAATTAATTTCCCTTGAACATTACGAGTTTTCTTTACCACAAAAACCGGCAAAAACTTATGTATACACCTGGTACATCGGAATCCGTCACAAATAATTTTGAACTATTGGACAGAGAATCATAAATTATGGATCACTGTTATACGTGAATAACTCGGGTCATTATGAGAAATTGAAACCATTATTTTCAAAATATTTTACAGTTAATTTAATAGAACAAGGTACAATAAACACAATTACGATTTAAAGTGTGCGAAATAAAAGCCATTAATCATTTAGAAATCTCATGATCTTTTGAACTGCGAGAGTAATTTGTTATTGATGTAATAATTGTTTAGCTACAGGGCTCATCTTTGAGGTATGACGCCTCTCGGTGAATCCAACGTTAGAGCCACTATTATAGGTAGTATTCTAGTACTGGCGTGATAGAACTTTGGAAAATCGCTGAAAAACTTCAGAACGGGACTAGAACTGAATTATTTGCCTGTTTCTACTTTCTACCACTACCCGACTGCGCCTACTGAGCATTAATAAATGTTAAGCATGCGAAAAAGGAAATCTTTCTTAAGAAATAATAAAAGAAGAAAAGGAATGTTCTCTGGAAAAAAGAGAAAAGAACATGACATGAGCATGAATCGAAGCAAGGCGTCCCGGCCAGTAAGCCAACGCTTTATTGCCTAAGCTAGACAGGCAACTGCCAGCCAACATTTTGTAAATGTTCTTTATGGTTCATCACGTACGTGAGCACATCGCTCATAGATGGCAGTGCGGTCAGGTGATGCTATTTCCGTTATGATTTCCTACCCCCAGCCGCTCCTAACAAATGATTTATGTATTGTTACCAGTTACGAAATCAATTAAACACTGAGAAGTAATTAATTGATTGTTGCATAACAAGATTTGAACAGGACAGAAAACTGAGACAAACAGAGAAGTTTATTAACAACGTGGTAATTAAAAAAGCAAAGAAATAATTGCTAATAAACATGGAATAAAAATGCAACAATTTCGAGGTCTTTCCGGAATTAATTAACACCGTTGTGGCCAAATAACAGATGATATAAAACCAAAATTTAATTTAAACTAGAAACAATATTATTATTGCTAAATTTATATTTTTCTTTAGAAACATTTTAAATAATACTTTAAAGTATTACTAAATGATGAGTTGCATAACAAATAAGCAGTCTACCCCTATACAGTTTTTGAACATAAAAATAAATGTCAGATATTGTGAACAAAATATCCGGAAAATGAATCAGTAGATATCATGATAAGATTCACAAGGACTACAAGATAAATCAATTTCAAAATTGTATCAGTTATTTTTTAAAGAGTAATTTAGGCAGCGTTATCATTTTTACCACTGTTCTGGTTCAAAACTTGGTTAACTCGAAATCTTGTAGTAATCAGTCTTTAAGCACTTACAATTGTTCAATCGACTTGTAACTTCGTACACTTGAGTGGGCGTAATAACAATAGAGAAATCAATGATTAAATATTTTGAATTTTGAAATCCAACATGGTTGCAGCCGCATTTTGAAAATATTCTGGCCAAAAACATATTGGTACATCTGCAACTCACACATACTTAATTGCTTCCTGGGGTTGGCAACTATTTAAGGAAAACTCCAAAATCATCACATGCTCAACTTGATGGTCTTTGATAGGAAGTTGTATCAAAAATGGATTACACTAAAAAAAATTACATAAAATATATTTTAAAAAGGCTTTTATTAAAGATGCGCTTAAAATTAGTATTTTTTTAAAAGCCATTTATAAAGTTTAGGTATAATACGAGTAAAAAGTGTGGAGTACTTTTGAAAAATGTTTAAACTGCATGAACTGAATTTATTTGTATCCTTTACCTAAGTATAGCTCAGACCGGGATACGGCACAAGAAGAGGTGCGAGGAAAAGTCAGCCTGGGCCTAAGTTGAAGATACTTAGCATTTACTCGGCATTTACCTGGTGTGACTGAGGAAAAATCCTGGAAAAACTTCATTCAGGATTGGTATGGAACCCAAGGCCTCTCAACGCTCTATCAAGTGAGCTACGATCGTTCGATGATGATTGTAATGAGAAAAATAATGATAATTAATTGACTGAGTGCTAAAGACACTCTGTCAATGTCCTAATAATACGTGTATATTGGACTTTGAACAGTTGAAGGCCGATTCTTCTGGACTTTGAACAGCTAAAGGCCGATTCTTCTGGACTTTGAACAGTTGAAGGTCAATTCTTCTGGACTTTGAACAGTTGAAGGTTGAATTCTTCTGGACTTTGAACAGTTGAAGGCCGATTCTTCTGGACTTTGAACAGTTGAAGGCCGAATCTGCTTGACTTTGAACAGTGGACGGCCGATTCTTCTCGAAAACACGATGTTTACTTGGTTCGTGCATACAACACAGTATATTGATTAGCATTTCCACCCTGACTTTATAAAATCTTATTTTTTTTAACACCCTGCATATAAAACTTCATTACCAAGCTTCAGTAACACAAAGTGTTAATGGCCTCATTTTTGAAGTCGATTGTCTTCTTCTTCTTCCTTTCTGTCCCTGAAACGACGACAGTATTGCATGTTAGAATAATATCTGTTTGAAGTCTTTTGTCTGGTGTATCTAGTTCACATGCACAGCAAAGGAATTAAGTCAGAGTCATTTATATTAATAGCAAATCAATATAGAGGCATATGTATGGGAAACCTATTTACTTTGAAGGGATTTCTAGCACATTCAATATTATTGTACAAACTTTAGTACACAGTAAGAGCAAGGGAAAATGACTTCGAAACCATTGTTCATTTATTTGTCTCAATAATAATAATAATAATAATAACAATAATGGTAAGGAAACAATTAACAAACTGAAAGAATAATAAAGATGTTATAATTCATTGCAGACATTATATAGGCATTGCATCAATTCATCTATGAACTGAACAGACAACAGACTACCGTATCAACTGATCGTAAACTCAACTTGGAAAACACAAGAATACAGCAAAATCGCACTGTTAAATGGTCTTTTTTTCCACATTTTGAACACAACTTTTTTGTGTTCAAGAAGTGTCATTAATACGTATATAGACGAACCATTATCAGGTTATTCTCAAGGAGAACTCTTCACTCTTCCTATTTTATGTTTAGAGTTTCAGGACGATTTTTTAAAAACACTTCTTGTAGACCATTTGTTCACGATATATGCTCATAAACTCCATTCATTTTTTCCAGGGCACTTATTTAATATATAAGGAGAAAAGTGACGACTTTACATGTTTTCACAAGATTAACTTGTTAAAGTATAATATCAAATCATCGAGACGACTGCGGTTCTATACCTGTTCCAGCGAACTTATATTTTCACTTCCTTCCAAGGTCAGCAAAATCACTTATCGATGCAGAAATCACTGATCTGGAAAATTATACGAAAGTGTTCAAATAACTGTCTAGGTACACCAAAGGGCTGATGAAAGAGTTGTCTAAGTTCGGAAAGTAATAGAAAATCTGGCCAACTCAGGTCGATAAATACAAGTTGAAATGTTAAATTTACTTCTGAGTAGAATTTATGGTTGGTATTTATTAGGTTTATTTCTTTTAATGACAAGTGCTAAGCAGTTGTCAGTTTTAAAATCACAAGATTAGAAACTTCACTCGCTCACCAACGTTACGGAGAGCTTTTTTTTTTTTTTTTTTTTGGGATTTGGGAAAAAAAAGAAGACTAAGGGCCAGTAATACAAAACATTTTATTCCCGAGTTAACTTAATCCATGAGTTAATTTATGAATCATAGATAAAGTAATTAATTACAGAGAGCGAAATTCCCGTGTTCTTCAAGAGTTTCGTGCCACCTGGTGTCTGTCCAGCCGAACTAGGAATAAAGTAATAAACCATGCGCAATATCTTATCCTTTAAATCTACATTGCGAACGCATAAGATAAAGAGGTATCAGTCAGCTTTTCAAGTCATATTACGTGCTTCCCTCAGTTTTTAAATCGAATGCCGAAACAATCATTGTAATTGTTTCCTTTCTAGTTCGGCTGGACTGACACCAGGTGGCAGGAAAGAGAATGTAAGAATGGCTTTCGCTATCTATAATTATTTCATCTATGACACGTAGATTAACTCGTAGAATTAAGTTAATTTTGTGTTGAAATGTTTTGTGTAACTGTCATTAAGTGTTACTCAGATGTTTTCTTTTGTAGAATCTGTCCAATCTCTACAACTTCCATCTTGCGTCACCAGCTTTTCTTCTGTTTCCTACGAAGAATTTCATTGCTGAATGTAAATCAATCATTTAATAATGTTTGAAACTACTTACGTATAAACTTACTGTACTCTGTATTTTATTTTTATAGTTGTTTATTCGCTTGTTATTATTGCTTTAATTTATTATACTCTGTGTTCCTAAATGAACAAACTTCGGGAGGTGATTATTCACATTAAAAAAAATCCTTTGCAGAAATTCCGATGTCTCCTTAGTTTCAGCTGGAACTCGAAGTTACGACTGCATCGTCCCAAATGACGTCATAACTCGGCATAAGCAGGGTCGGCCTAGCAAATCACAATCGAAGTAGTATACAACAGATCGATTTTAGTTACGCTCATGATTATCGAATGGAGCTCTTAGAGTGTATTTCTATGCTTGCTCTACTAAACGATTTAATTCCTTAGGCATAGGATTCGTAAGCCATAGGGTAAGTAAGTATGGTGGTACTGCTGTAGTGTTATTCTTGAGTTTTATTCTTGGAAAGTAGCACTGGCTGTTTTATTTTGAAACCCTTATTTTCCGCGCGTAGGCTTCTTAAAAGTTAATAGGTATAACTTTATTTTGCATTCCGTCCGTAGATGTAACTTTTTTTTTTTTAAAGAAACCTTCTAGATTTTTTTGTGTAGTTACTCAAGATATTCACATGCAAATCGTGCCTGTTCATCCAGAAATGAGTTATACATTTTCCACTCAAAATGTCAGCTATTTTCAAAGTAGAAGAAAGAACAAGTGCAAAATTTTGAGACGTCATCATTCTTCTAGCGGAAGAAGAAAATAATGCAAATTCATCTGTCTTCTATGAATGTTGTCATTTCGTGACTTTTTTTTTATTTTTTAAAAGAAAGGAATGAAATATCACAGTGTAACACGTCCATAAGAAACACACGTTTGCATACATATGAACGCAAAATATCTTAGCCAGTGAATAATCAACGGTTTGCATGATGATTTGTGAGAGTGTCTACCCACTGAAGAAATCCTTATCTAAGTAGACTACAAATGTATGCAGATGCCTCCTTTGTATCCCGTTCAGAGGCTTTTAACGTGGGCGTGAGAACGTGCGTTCTTCCACTCCCTCATCCTTTTTGGTTTTCTCCTTTGTGGAAGATTGTAGGATGTGTGAGTGTGTTTGTCCTGATAATTATATCCATTGTGCTTTGTTACAACGTAAAGATTGAACACACACGCTAAGATTGGCAAGCTGAATACCATGGTATGCTGAAGTTACCGTAAAATTCAATAGAGACAGTATTTGAATCTGTAATTGGTAGCTATATTTTATATGTATTGATTCAACTTAATGTTAATACAGGGCAGTGATTTCAGGATGACTAAGATTTTCATGCATTACTTTAACTGATATGATATGGTGTTACCGGTTACAAATTTATTGAGCACTGTTAAAATTAGGTAGAGTGTTAATTCAACACCATTGAAATATGACACCAAAAAGTGTTCACTTCAAACAACAAAATCATTTTAAAGTTATATTAATTTTCCGTGGCTCAGACGGTAGCGCGTCTGACTACGAATCGGGCGGCCTGGGTTCAAATCCCGGCCAGGACACGGGAGACTTTTCTCACAGTGTCCCCATGCCTGGCGCTCTGAGGTGCACTCAGCCTCCTATCAAATTGAGTATCGGAGTATCCTTGGTATTCCTGGGCACCTTGGGAAGGTAAAGGCGGTCGAGCGTGGAACTGACCACCGCACCTCACTTCGTACCGTAGATCAAGAAAATATGGAGCCCTACCTCCACATCCCCCATGCACCGTTGACGGCGCTTGCGTATCGCACAGGGGATAGTTTTACTTTTTTTTTACCGTTATGTATTAACGAATACAATGAAAGGCTTAATAACAGTTGCCGAAAGGTAATATAATATTATTATTATTTTTTTCTATAAACCCGAAGCTGCTTCTAAAGACTAAGGTTTCAACCCTGCGAGAAGTCAGTCGAACATGGGGCTGAGGCAGGCCCATAGCCTAGGATGGGTCAGCCCCCCTAAACATTTTCTAGCTCCCCTTCCAATATTTTACGTACATACATCTAGCATACATGTGTGAATATTGTCATTGCCTTAGTCTACCTTAAATTTAGCCCAGCCCCGCCTACGGTTTTCGGCTGGCTACGAGCCTGGCCTAAAGTATCCTAATCTGTAGTAGGATTTATTACCGATAGTGATATGGTGTTGCAGATAATTCGACACTCAAACGACAAAAATCCTATCTAAAACTCGCTAACTACAAATAATCATAATTCGGTAACCGCCATGGCTGAAATTGAACTAAATAACATAATTCCCATTGTTTGAGAAATTCGTGCGTATTGTACCAACGCAAGTAACACAGTTAATGTGTTATTACTTTTGTCACCAAACTTGGTTGCTAGGTAGTACCATACAAGTCAGTAAAGAAGCTCCGTTTAAAGCACCATATTTCATTTCTTAACTTTCATACATTGTCTCATATTTTTACGATTTCTTCCTCATTAGAAAGCAAAAAACTTATCTATGCGCGGAACATGTTTGGCATTTCAACATAAAGAAGCACAATGCTTCAGGTTGGGCGTATACAATAAGAATAGTCAAATCCGAATAAAAGTTATCAGGATATCGAGTGTCTATTCATTCGAATTTGGAATATCCGGATAGCACAAAATCTGGATGATGGATACAATTCGGATGTCGTCATCCAGATTTTGTACTGGATGACGCCATCCGGATATTCGTCATTCGGAATTTATTCCCCATCCAGATGTCTGATATTCGGATTTTTTTTTTTATCTCTTGTTTCGAGTAGGCTCGTCAGGCGGTTATAGAACCGTGTTTGCACTTGTTAATCCTGAACACAATAAAAAAAAAAAAAAAAAAAATAGTTTAGCAGTACACAATCATTTATAATGTAGTGTAGACGCATTAATTTGTTACTTTCACCAAAACATCTTGTTATTTGTTCTAGCTCGGTCATTTATCTTTGTGTACCACATTTGAAGATGAGTGTGCAAAGTGAGATGGCTGCTGAACTGCATAAAATGCAACGAGTGCCTTGCATGTAAACTGCCAACGACCATTTTTCAAGTGGTCTTTAGAATATGTATTCCGTAAGGAAGAAGAGGGAGAAGAAGCCACTGGACTTAGCCAATTTTCCTTGAACCTGTTAAGCGTTCTTCCGCGTTGCATTGTAATTATATGACGCAGCAGACCGGTCAGTGTTAGTTAAGACCACCTGAACCTCAAATACTCCGTTAAAAATATGTTTATATAGTTCAATGCCACTTCATGACAATGGCAATTTTTTAAAGCTAGTTTCTGGCTTTTCCTTTAACCACAAGTGACACGCAAGTGATCAATGCATCAGCACTTTTTTCCATTGTTTTTATATATAACTCTTGGCCAGTGATGCAGAAGATTATTACGAAGAGATAGCTCGAACGGAAAAGAAAAATATTTTTGTTTTTTAAATGAGGCGTCTCTTTGTGATGGCTGATCAATAAGGCCCGAGTTCTTGCCTCCGGGTGGGGCGAATGATTTGTGTTCGCCTGGGTTTGAGTTCCACTCTGTAGAGTGTCCATTACAAAGACTCTGCGAGATGCCCCAATGGGAGGTGTCAGCTGCAAATTTTCGAGTACATTCTAACGGTTACGGTTAAAAAAAAAGTAAAACTCTACTTACATACACTCCACCCTAATTTTGATTTAATCCTCCCCCCCCCCCCAACTCTATAGTAAAATGACGTTAAAGGGCCAAACAGTATTGTTTACAAAGTCCGGCTTTCGCGTGTTCTATCAAAATTATGCATCAGTCCTTCAAATTTTGGCATTACAGGACCACACACTGGTTCTGATATTGAAAACCATTTTGTTGTCTAAAAAAATGCACTTTAGATTTCTTTTTGCTTTGCTATTTGTAACCATATGAATATCAACAAATATAAATAATCAGTGAACTTCATATCGTAATCTCCATATATAAAATTGAAAGCGATTATGTGTGCGTGAGCATCACGCAAAAAATATTTGACCGATTGGAATGATTTTTTACACATGATCAGACTCTGGATCGTACTGGGAAGTTACCATATCACTTTGATTCTAAAATTATTATCCTCAGAGATAATCCACCATGTAATTATCCATTGAATTCCAGTGTCGTAAATAATGGAAAATTTTAAAGGAAAGCACGTGGCAACCCACACTACACTGTTGTTCGACGGGTTGACTACCTCCAAGTGGTGAAATTTGGCATGGCTGTCAATTCATTAACAACGGTTATGTTAAGTAACACACCCCTACCAAAGCTGATGGGTGACAGTCCCGATGACTGTTGCCAACATATCTTATTCACCGCTCACAACGGGGGCGCAAATCAGCTAGTTATATTGGCACAAAAACTCATACTTGTATCATTCACGAAACAAAAAGTAAAACTGGCCAAATATGGCTGTATCAGTTCCACTACAAGTTGTTCTCAGCTGTTCACTTAATGTATCAGTTTCGCTAGAAGTTGTTCTCAGCTGTTCACTTAATGTATCAGTTCCAGTACAAGTTGTT
>JAGDQP010030847.1:0-22316 GCA_022664845.1 Lepisma saccharinum | reverse complement strand
CCATTATTCTGATAAGCATCTGTATATATATATATATGTGTGTGTGTGTGTGTGTGTATTTTCGGGTAACACGCGTTGTGAATCGTACGTAATTGGGGGTCCCATAGAGGTGTCCGGAACTCCGGGAAATTCCGGATTTGGAATGTCAGAATTTTGGAATACAATTAAAATTCGAAATTTCGAAAGTCGGACTTTTGTAATAAAAAATCCGAATATCGGATCCAGCTATCAAAGTTTGGAATTCCGAAAAGATCCGAAATAGAAAAATCCGAATTTCTGAAGTCGGAACTCAGAAATATCGAGATTACCGGACCGGAAAGAACCGGAAAAAACTTCGCATTTCCGAGCACGGCTCGATGGGCGATATAAAGAATATCAGTAACATGTCGCCCTGGTGGACAACGGTAGGACTCCAATGGGTTGTCCTTCTTTGTTCCCATACAGATGTTAACGGGATATCCCAAACATATCCCGTTGGAATCCCGTGTATATCCCATCGGAATCTACACAGGACATCCCATTTCCGGTACATTGGGATAAGAAAGGGACGTCCCAAAAACGTCCTATTGGAATCTATACAGGACATCCCGTTTCCGGGACACTGGGATAAAGGTGGGACATCCAAGGGACGTCCTGTGCTATGTGGGTAAAGAAGACTGGGTATGTTTTCTTCTTTTCTTGTCCGACCTCATGTGCCACAGCTGGTATGGATCAGGCCTGATAGTAAACTATTCTAATAAACTAGGTTTTATATATATTCTACACTTTATGTACTAAGTACAAAAATGCAGAATTCAGTTAATATGCTTTCCATTGAGGATAACATTTATTGTATCGTATTCACCAACAAAAACGATAAGTTCTGCTTTATTGTATATTTAATTGCAGTTCTCGTTTTACCTAGGTATCCATTAATGTAAGAAACAGGGAATCGGTGTATTGGCATCTATGCGGAGGGTCCATCTTGAACGAAAACTGGGTTCTTACTGCTGGTCACTGCATTGTACTTAATGGTGGATGGTATGTTGAAGTCGTTTCACCTGTTGCGAGGATTCTTAAATTTATTGTTTGAGAGAGGCTAAAATATAAGTTAAGTGTGATTTTGTCATAACAGTCAGTATTCAGTATGTCACGTTTAAAATTATTATAGTATTCTTTCAACGTATTTGTAGTATCTTAAGTACTTCAGCTCCGTTTTATTCCTGTGATTGTTAGTGTAGTAAAAAATAAAGTTAGAAGCTGAAAATGCGTTTGAAATAATTAATCTGTAAGGTTGATAGCAATAGAAGGTGATAACAACTTTCGTATAATATGTAAAAATGATGGAAGTTAAAACGTTCACCTAATAAAACAGGAGAGTGTTTTAGATTCCTTGATAGTAAATCTATAGCAAAAGGAAACCACTATTCCTGCTCCGTGTGCCTGTGTACAGAAATTTGTGATTGGTACAGTAACTCAGGTTCCATCCGCCGGATAATCTGGGTGTTACATTCTTAACCAGATCATTTGGTTTCCAGATCTACCACTAGATGGACGTAGCTGTGTTTCACGTGGTTAAATTCAATGCAAATGTATGTATGTGTGTGTGTGTTTGTGTGCGCGCGCATGTAATTTCTTATACCGGTATCAGTTATACAGTGCACAGCAGCCAGGGCGACACGGGATACATTATGACGCGCATATATCTATGACGTAGTAGATGGTAATCACAAATGCATTGGGATGTGACGTCAGTGCAGGGACATTGAGTTACATTGAAATATTTGGTATTCTAATTAAGCAATAGAAGACATGATATTTGTGCTTCAATCTAAACTATCCATAAGGTGAAATAGCAGGCAACGGCTACCTTCACAAATATTTACATGGAAACTTCAAATATATAATATAACGATACGAAAATTTATTGACGGCAGCGCTTCGACTAATTGCTTTAGGCCTTTTCAAATCAAACTAATACAGACACTTTCTTACATACTTGTACAGAGTGTAAACATGTAGGTTACAAGTACAGATATGAAATTTTACCAAAAAGCACACGTAAATATTATTTTTATTAGAAGTAAACATTTAACAAAAATAAAAGCGTGAACATAAACAATAACCAGACGAGATTTGTTTTGTTCAAATGTGGTTTAAATAATTTGATGATATTTAGCCACTATTATGAAGATTCTCACAGTCGTTGCCATTTAAATTGTGGGAGAACCAACAAATTTTGTAACCTTCTCTTACAACCCTATGTGTGAAATCTTTACCACCTCCCTACAACTTAACTGAATTTTCACTGATGTTGTGGCATGTGCTGAAAAGCAGGATTTCTTTTCGCTCCTACGAATATATCCCAAGTGTTCTTTGAATCTCTTTTGTGTGTGTCGCTTTGCTTGTCCCAAGTAATTTTGTTTGAGGCTGCAAGCTATCTTGTAGATACCGAAATTGAGCAGTGGGTTTCAAAAATACTTTTTATGGCCGCTTAAAATTGATATCATTTCTCTTCCAGGTTTAATAGATGTTTGGATGTGGTACTTCTTCAATAATCTTCTAATTTTCACAGTAACGGTTCGTAATCATCGCAATGTTGGGAAAAGGAACTCTTTCAGCTTCTAGAGCAAGTTGTTTAGAGTGTGAACTTCCGGTTGCTAAAATGTTGCTTTCTTTTCTGCTTTGTCAGTGATATCTTCAGTACATCCGTTTTTTATGGTTAATGTGCTCAGAGTGGTTTTCTTCTTGGTCCAGTCCTGGAAGGTGCTACATAAGCTCAAATCCCTTTACACAAAATTATACCAGATGTTGGTTTTTTTGGGTAGTGCTGGTTTCCATCTCCAAATTCCTGCAAGTTCAATATCACAATGAACTTCTAAGCTGCCAAAATATGACGTGCGATGAGAAGTGGATTCTGTACAATAATCGCAAGCGGCAGTGATTAATCGTTGTTGAAATTTCCAAAATTAAATTTGACCCCATCAATGGTTTTGCTGTTTCTGTTGCAGATAATACTGAGTGTTTCTAATTACAACTCTCTTCCTCCTGTTGAAACCCTTTACCCATCGTCACGCACTATGCAGAAAATGCACTTGCGTAAAAAGCAGTCTCTGTTTCTTGGTAAAAAATTACGCAGCAGAAGCTATGTGGCACGAGCTATAATTTACTCCCGAATTCTCTCTATTCCTTGTTATTAGCACTATTACCATATTTGTCACTACACAGATTATCATATTTGTCGATTTCTGAAAGATATTAACTTACTTAATTACTCTATAGCTTACGAAACACGCAAGTTCATAACCGTAAGAACAAACGTTAGCCATAGGGACCTATTTTGCACAAGATCAAGTCAGTTTTCGTCACAAACAGCTACTTCTAGAAGATTCCTTCTAATATTGTCCTCCTAATGTCGCCTTGGACTTCCCAACGGTATTTTTCCCTCCAGCTTTCCAACAAAGGTGGAATATAATCTTCGTTTTTCTCCGAGGAACATGGCCTGCCCATCTTAGTTGTCGGAATTATATTATTCTTACAACATCGGCTGAGTAGCATAGACCGTGAAGTTCTTCATTATGCAGTCTCCTCCAGTCATTTCGTCCTGTTTCGGCCCGTATATCTTTCTTAAAACCTTATTTTCAAACACTCGTAATTTACATTCATCTACTAGGATCGTACTTTAACTTTCGCAACCGTAAAATATTACCGGCAGAATAACCGTTCTGTACATAATCAATTTAAACTTCCTTGATATTCATCGCAAGGTTAGGAGTTTCTGGACTGAATAGAAACATCGGTTAATCGATACTAAATCGTTTCCTCCGTTACCTCGCTTTTCCTTGTTGCGTATGCTTCCAAATATTTAAATTTGTTTATTTTCTCTATGTTCTCATTCTTAATTGTTATGTACCTATTTCCTATGTTCCCTGTGTTTCGGCTTGTTATCATGTACTTTGTTTTATCTGTTTACCTGTAAACCTATCCCATCGCACGCTTCTACTAAGTCATCGTTGTAACTTTGTAGTGCATCTATATCTTTTCTTATTAAACTACAACATTTCGCGTACACGAACAGTTGATTACACCGATTCAACGTTAGTCCTTTTTCGTCCTCTTTTATTTTTAAATCGCATATTCTAAAGCAAAGTTAAACAGTAGCGGTGACAAAGCATCACCTTGTTTCAATCCGTTGCGAACCTTGAAACTATCTGGCAAATTGTTACCTACTCATACTTTCATTATAGGGTTGCTGACACACATTCTCACAAGTTGACCAAGTTTCTTCGGAATTCCAAATTATACCAGTATACTGCATAGTTTTCCCATCTAATAGAGTTATAAGTCTTCTTAAAATAAATGAATAGCTGGTGAACAGTTCCATTGTATTCCCATTCCTTCTCCAAAACTTGTCTCAAGGCGAGAATCTGGTCCAACGTGGATCTATTTCTTCTAAATCCACACTCTCCATCTCCAAGTATTTCATCTACGTATACACTTGGCCGAGTTAGCAGTATAATACTCTATACTTTGTAACATGTTGGGACTAACGAGATTACGCGGTAATTATTACAGTCTGATTAATTGCCTTTTTTATAAATCGGAACTATTATTGAGGTTTTCCATTCCTTTCTAAACGACTCCTTTCTCCATATAACACTTATCAATTTATGCAATTCCTTTATTAATGCCGTTCCTTCCGCTTTAATTAATTAGTTTATTTCCAATTATTTGAAACTTTTTAATTTGTTTAACGACATTTCGACCTCGATCTCGCTAGGGTCGGGTATCTACGATTCTGCAATATAGATTTCAAATTTCTCTGTTTGTTCTCCGCTGTGTATATTAAGAAGTTTGTCCAAATAACTTTTCCACACATCGACAATTTTAGGCGGATCCGCCTGTAGATTTCCGCGTTCATTTCTAATCATTCCTAACCTCGCCTGGTAACCTTTCCTTGACGAGTTTATCCATTTGTATAGATCTCCTTTGGTATTTGTCTTGCCGTTTTCCTCCATCTCCTAAATATTCTGCGTCAGATATTTCCGCTTTTTGTTTCTGAACCCACGTTTGACGTTGCGTTTCACGTTACTGTAGTGCTATTTGATTCGCTTTTATTACTTAGCCATTGTTCTCTTGCTTGTTTTCGTTCTTCGTGAATCTCATTCTTCCCCAAGCCAAGACTTGTTTTTTTTCTGGTGTTTCTATTCACTTAAGCACTTTGTTTCGCTGCGCCCTTCACTGAATCACGAATTGTCTCCCACATCTTACTTACATCAATTGCACTATTAATTTCATCTTTATTAGTACTCGAGTCGGCTAAGAGTTCGAACCTATTTGAGATTTCGGGTTGGTCGCTTGCTTTCACGCTCCGATTATCAAATTGTTTAACTTAGAATTTAAGTTGTTTTGATCCTTTGCATTCTCTATTCATAATACATAATTTTTCCCTCACTTTTGTGATCATTAACTGATGGTCGGTGTCACCTTCCGCTTCCCTGTAAAACCTGACATTCATTGGTGTGTTTTCGTCTATCTACTAATTCGTGATCAGTATGTAATTACTCACAATAAAATCTCGTCAATAGCAAATGATAGCTCTTAGATACTATTACTATCAAATACAAAGTAACAAATTTGGCGATGGTAAGACAAGAATACACAAAAGTTTAATTTATCAAGCATCATAATGTAGAATTAATTACCGCATCATGGTTTATATAAGGAGTACAATATCATAACGGTTACGTTAAGAGAACTTCCAACATGTATTAGGCTCAAAAATGCATGTCATATATTCTAAGTTAAGTATGCCGGGTCTAAGAAATATTCATATAAATGGCTGCATACGTCAAGCACAATTGGACACAGGTGCAGAGGTTAACATTTTACCTTTAACTAAATAGAAAAAATCAAATAATGTTACTATATGTATGAAGTTAACGGCAGCTAATGGTGAAAAGCTACAAACAAAAGGCCTAGTAAATATCAATATTGAAATTCAGAACAAAATAATGGCTCTTTGTGTGGTAGATGCACCACTGAAATGTGTTTGTTTGACAAGATAATGTACGTTAAATAGGTAAGATTATTTTGGAAATGAACATTTAGTTAGTAATATCAAAGAAGCAGAGAAACATTGTACGAAGGCAAGTGAACGTCAGCAGATAATCTTTTAAAATATTAAAAGTAGGCCCATATTCAGATGTTTCTCTAAATAATATAGAGCCTGTAAAAACCTTCAAGGTTAGTATAACAATTGAGACCAATGATACTGCTATTTTCAGACTACACTACAGTGTACCATACAGTATAACAGGCAAGGTAAAAGTGGGTATGAAAAAAATACAAAAAACAAGGAATAATATATCCTGTACAGTATGTCGAGTGGGCTTTAGTAAAGAATATGGCATATCTATTGCATACTATATCTAATTGATATGTAAGCTACTTTCGGAATATTAAACCTGGTCCAAGCGTACTTACAATTTGAATCATACGCAGAAACAAAGAAGTTACTTGTAATAAATACACCATGGGGTGTATTTGCAAATAACAGATTAATATTTGGTTTAAGTAACGCTCCGTTTATTTTCCTACGTTTCATCTAGTCCACATTGGTAACGTTTCAATACGCACATGCTTATCTAGACGACGTCATAATATGTGGAAAAGGAATCTTAAAATTCTACGATCGATCATGTAAAGTGTTAAACAAATTTATAGATTTATATATTAAAGTCAAGTAATTAAAATGTCAATGCTTTAAAACAAAAGTAGAATAAGTAGGGCAAATTCTATCAGTAGAAAGTAACCAGAAGATAAATAAGCACCACGAAGCGATAATGAATTGTCCACAACCATCAAATATACATAAAGTAAATCGTTTTGTAGGAATTGTTACGTTTTTAGGGTCACATACCTAACTTAGCAGCAAGATTACATAATCTGAATAAGTTATTTAAAAAATTCGAAATTATATGGTTTGAGAAACATCAAAACGAATTTCAACAAGTCAAAACTTTAATTAAATGTTTACACATTTTTAATCCGGAGGAAGACGTAGTGTTGAAAACGGACGCTATTCCTAATAGTTTAGGGGTACAGATGGGCAACAAAACTAAGGATGGAAAACTCATAAACGGTAGCTTAGTATACTGTGTAAAAAGGTTTCGTAATTATTTGTATGACAGACATTTCGACACAAATACCGATTCCACTCACATTAAGCCAATTTTCGGTGAACATAAGGATTTACCTTTCTCTGCTCATTCCCGCCTATTAGGATGGACTTTATTTCTATCTGGGTACGACTACTCTATAATACACACGAAATATATTCAAGTTGCTGATTTTTCTCTCATCTGTCTGAATATGAAGAAACTGGAGATGAAATTCAGTCAAAACAGTACATATTAAATTGTGATAATCAATTGAAAAAATTATGGGAAATCACAAAAGAGATACAGAGCAATAAAGCGTACAAACATATATTTAATTGGGCTCTAAAATGGTTGGCCAAATAGAATCGTAAGACGAAACAATAGAACCAAATAAAACGTAAGACGAAACAATTTCAATAGTACAGGAAATGCTTTAAATGCAAAGAGTTAATTACATCTTAACAAGGACGTTTATTATTTGGAAATAGAGTAATAATAACTTACCTCGAAAGTTTTGTAATAGGGTGTTGATAGGATTACACAAACATCATTTAAGTAAAGAAAGAATTAAGACACTAATGCGATCTTGTTACTGGTGGCCAAAAGTTGAAAGTGAATTAGAATTAATGTCAATAAATTGCGTTCCATGCACAGAAATAAACAATGTACCCTCACAAAGATGATTCCAAGGGGAGAAGCCTACAACATGTCCTTTAGAAACAGTACACGTTGCTTTTTTGTCTTCGCAGGACATAAATTTCATGTTAAGCTTTTCCAAATGGATTGAACTTCGATTAATAAAACATAACAGAGTCAGTGAAACGTTCCGCACTTAGAAAAAATCAGTAGGATGTTACTAGCAATGATGGTAAGTCATCCTCACTTTTCCAGCACGCAGTTTTCAGATTTACGTTTTCAACATAATATTCATATTTCATTATTCTCCTCCTTGGTATCAGCAAAGAAAAGGCCTTGCAGATAGAAGTATCCAATATGTCAAGCTGCTACTATAACGAATTTCAAGAAATATATTACAACCGAGCTGGAAAGAATAATATTGTAAATTCAAACAATAACAGAATAGCGCAAAAGCAAGAATTTAACGATGAATCACCAGCAGAGATGGTGTTAATGTATAAATCCAGAACGATATATAATAGGTTATATTATCATTTAACAGCACTAAAGAATGGCAACATAGTAGACGTAAATCACAGTACAATGCCAAAAATAGGAGATTACATTTGGACAAACAAAGCAAATAAATAAAACACCCAATTCTTAAAAAAAACTCGAGTTCTCAAGTGGTTAATTATTCAATTAGTGTTGGTCAGAATAGCAGGACGCATAAGGAAAGTCCACTTAGTCCTATTGAAAGGATTTCCTACTGAGGAAAAATGTAATGAAAATAGATCAACAACCAACAATTCTAAACATTGAACGGAAGTACCAAGTAACAAAAAGAAATTCCAACCCAAGAACCAGAAATGATCAGGTAATCAGAAAGAATGCGTGAAATTCTATGCCATTTTCCGTGTGGAAGATATTAAGAAAACTCATAACTCTTTTAGTACGGAACCATGCCAGTCAAAATCCATATTGCAAAAAAAAACAATGAATTTTCAGTGACTCACAATCAAATAAATATGGAACCGAAGAAGAATGGAGAGAAAAGGATAAAGAAAAGAAGAGTGGTGAAGACAAAAATAATTTCTAATGGATGATGGAATTTGCCAAAATTGATTCAGAACATGAGTAAGAAACAGCTATAAAACAAAGATTTTTTTAGAAAAATAATTGAAGAAATTCTAGAAGAATAATTGAAGAATATTATGGTAAAGAATTAATAAAAATTAGGAAATGTGGACATTGTTTCATTTCCAAGTTATGTTCACGTTGTGATAAAGAAGAGTGTTCATATTCAGGAGACTCGTGTTAGAAGATAATATGAATCGAAATTAAATGCATTTTGAAATTATGAATTGTATTGAACTGTTATAGAAGAATATATCCATTTTTCATGTAACTAATTGTTGTTCTGGAAGCAAGGTATGTATATTAAAGACATTTTACGTACTTCTTACACATTTTGCATGTTATTGCCCTGCGATAGAAATATATGTTCAATAAGCTTTGTTGCCAGATCATCAATCTTAATATAGGCTATCAATGATATTATCCTCGTGGCAATTTAGCCTGTATATGAAATACATTTTTATAATATGATGTATTTTTAGAGTGGAAACCAACTGTGCTAAGCATGGTATTTGGTATTTGCCATGTTACCGTATGTTTCATTACTACTACTAGAAATATTAGTGACAGTTGTAGCAACAGCATACATGTAATATAAAATTATGCTCTAATATTTTAAAGAACATTTATTTTGTTGGTAGTAGCTCAGTAAGAGAGCCCATCTCTGTTACATAGTGTCGCGAGTTTGATCTCATCTGCTTCATGTGAGATCGGCTGCGAACATGTACTGCGCATTTGGGTTTCCTCACGGTATTCCAAATTCCTTCAACTACACAATTGCACTAATTCCCTTTTCATTATTACTTCCGACCATCATCGTTTGCTTCATCACCACGTGACGGTAAAATGAATTATTTAATCTAATAAACTGTGGTAATATTGTGCTGTAGACAGATGTAAGACAGGAACTTGTGTTATCGTTATTCACCTTACATCTATTACAATACAGGTCAAAAGTTACAAATGTTAAAATACATTCTCAATTGACAGGTCATATCTTAACAAAGAACTTATTTTTAAATATTTCATAATTCATAAATGTTATTAGTAAATTGCTATTACTGGGCTGTTTGAAATAAGAGGTTATACCAATTTCCCTATTGACAGACTACTGAAGTGATGATTGGGAAAAATCTCGCAAAATAAGTTTTTTTGTTTCATTCGTAGCCTCTTGTTCCAAATAGACCCAGACTAACCTAGTTAATCAGACCCATTTTGAGAGAATGTTAAAAGGTCCAACAACATCAATTACTAATATCTGTTACAATAATAAATCATATGTCCACATCAAATTAATTATATTTATTGCAGTCTGTGAGGGACTACTAACCTGCTTCCGTTACAAAATGGCCTTGCCCGGATAAGGGTTGAATATGTAATGCATTGTTCCTTATCTTCTGTATCTTTATCTAAAATGTTGTTGACCTGCTATTGCACTCATCACTTTAATTGTTCAAAATGTATGAAAATGAATTTACCTTGTTCCAAAACTTCATTTATTAGGCTCGACACCTGGATATACCTTCATTGTGCTGATATTCTACTAATAGCTGGAAAATTAGAAAGTATAGGAATTGATGTTAAATTCCCTGAAGGCCAAGTAAGAAAGATCGACAAAATTGTCCCTTATGAGAACTTCCGCATGCACAGTAACGATATTCTTCTAATCAAGGTAAGGATATACAATACATTCCGACAATTCCGATACTTCTAAGCTTGCAACAGATTATATTATCTAATAGTCAACTTATGATATAAACAATCAGTATAAAAATACCTTCGGGGTAAAGACAAGAGTGACGCAATAATTCTACTCACAGAAGTGATATCCATTTTGCGAGTTACTTTCTTTGTGTCACTATGACGGACTAGTAATAAAATAGAATAATTAGAAGATTTAAAATTAGAAGATTTAGTGTCCTTCCGCCATAGTGACACAAAGAAAGTAACTCGCAAAATAGATATCACTTCTTTTGTGAGTAGAATTATTGGATAACTCTTGTCTTTGCCCTGAAGGGATTTCTATACTGATATGACTTATCTCGTAAGGTTGTCTATTAAAAAAATGTAGTTTTCGTACAAAAGGTCGATTTTGGGAAGTATCTCGAAAACTGTAACTCCTATCAACAAAATAAGCTTCGATTTACGCCAACTTGCTGGGGCCCGCAATTGACCCCCCAAACCCGGTACCAACCACTTTGGGCTAAAGCAAAAAGATAGAGATAATGACAGAGGCCCTTTCCTATCATTCGTGAAAATTCTGTGATTGTGCTTAAATGGTCATAACGTTTGAACCCCTTCACCGATTTTCACGTGTGATACAGCGTTTGAAAGGTATTGAAGCGTAGATTACGATTCCGTAAGCTTTGGTCACCTACATGGTCTGTGGTAAGTACCATCACCAGAAACATAAAAAATATTTTTTAAACCGTCCTAGAAGGTCCCAGGGAGGTCTTACCGATCCATTTTTTTTCTGTGTCTTAGTATGGCAACGAGCTTTCAAATGCAACTTCAAGAATCAAAATCGGGCTTATAGTTTGCTAGATCCGAATTATTAGCTATATATATATATATATATATATATATATATATGAGTGCCGCTAAGAGACTCATTGCTTAGCGTCACTCGAAGAACTATCGTTCTTCGTGATACTCGAAAAAGAGACTTCGTATAGTGCTGAATCTCTGCGATGAATTAGGAGTTTGTCTGATGAATTTGTGAAGGACGGACCAGAATCGTTCAAAAAATGTGACTAAATGACCCTGTTCTAAACTAGAAGATTCGGTTCCTTTTATGAACAAGTGAGGAACAAACAAGTGAAAATCACAAGCTCATTTTTAGATAGAAAACTTTTGTTCATTTTAAGACCTTCACGAAGAGCTGAAGTGAAATATGCAAAGTAATTATCTAATAGTACTACTTATACCATAGTACTATGGACTTCCTTGATAAAATTACTTTGCATGCTTCACTACATTTCTTCATTGGGCAAAACTTGTTATTTAAAAATTGACTTGTCTGTTTTTGGTTGTTTGCGTCTCACTTGTTCATTAAAGGAACTGAATCTTCTATTTTAGAACAGGGTCATGCAAGTGATGATCATGCAAATTATGACCATACAGTTCGAAATCATTACACACTATCAAAGGATGTTCACAGATAATTTTATTTCCTTTAGTAAATGATACAAACTCCAAGACTGAATATATTTTTCATATTAGGCGTTGTGGGATAATCCCGACATTACATTGTTAGGTACTTCCAACACCTTCACTAATAGTATATTTCTATACTTTCTTCAAATAAATCCATCTGACACTATTCATGTACATTACAAAGATATTTCTCTTTGTTTTCCATAGTAAGCATTGTTCCTAAGTACTTCTGAAATACTTCGAAAGACTTTAGAAGCAAAGAAAACATGATTTCAGCTTCTGATTACTTCTTTCTCCAGATGCAAAAGCATCTCAAGTTCCCCAATATACTTTGTGGGAAACAGGAAGCAAAAGGGAAACAAGAACTTGGTGGAGGTAAAATTTGGGCTCCCATCAAAAAGGAACTTAACTTAGCAGGGATCCTTTAGGATTTGGACCAGCAAATAGATTTGAAACAGCTGGAATTAACGCAGTAATAAAATCCCTGATATTGCATATGCCTCTTTCGGATGTTCATTATAAAACTCTGCATGAACCATCCAATCACAGCGTAATTTGAATTGATTTTAATCGTGTTTATCCACCCTTTGTTTGATCGTTGTTCTTAGAGGTAACAATGCGATAAAATTTATTTTACTTTGTATTATCTTCAAAATCGTTTAACTTTAAAATAATCTGACAGATGCTATTTCCACAAAGAAGTCATTTCATCGTAAAGTGTTACTGAATGCATAGTGATAATTGTCAAATGTTTACAAGTTTATTAATTTGATGTCAGAATTGATTCAATAAAGTGTCGAAATTCCCCATCTAGTGGGACAATCTCGATATTCTGCACTAGTTTCATTTAAATTTAATGAGTTACCATAGTATTCAGATGTCCAGAGTGAAATATATATTAAATTGCAGAAGAGACAACAGCCTTTATGACGATGTATAGATATCCCATCCCAAGGCTTCATATGTTTTCTGATATACGAAAAATGCTTAGCGTGTCGAGAAAGTCCCAAATGACCATTTATATATATACATATAAATAAGAAAAATCCACTGGTCAGAGTTTCGGCAGAATTCGAAACCATAATAATACATTCGGGCTTGTAGATGGAAAAGAAAAAATACATACGGCTCACGCTTTTCAATAACTGTTAATATGAAGTCATTCAGAAATATAAATGAAAGATATTCCTATGAAACCTACCATAGCAGAGTATCGACATAAAAGATATGAATGGCCCAAAATTTTCCCTTTCCTTATAGTGGAATTTTATAATTAACTTAAGTTCTTCCTAGATAGTGAATACTTTCTACATAAAATATTAAAATGGCTCATAATCAAAAGGATGCAAGTTGCACTGAAAAATAAAAACGTCCACATTCATATTTAATATATAACATGCAATATGACACATTTTGTGTCACACATATTTAGGGTCATATATATCAAAGGTGAATTCGAACTCCTCTTACTGTTCTTTGTTTCTTACATCCTTTTCCTTCTGAATCCCTGCAGATAATAAACAGGCGTGGAACAGAAATCAACTTTGAACATTCCTAGGAAGCTTAGTACTAGAGATGTTTGGAAAACAAATATACTAGAGTCCCGATTAAGCTAATTTCCGGATTAACAGAATCCTGACGCAGTAAAAAATAAAATTTTCATTTTAGCAGTTTGCAGATGCTACATTTAATTTATAGTCTTAATTATGAACGAATTAGTTTTTAAAAAGCCTTGCAATTTTCAGTAAAAATACAGTACAATATTTGAGGAGTAAATGTTCAAACCCAGACTTGTTACTCCAGTTTAGTTTCTGAATAAAAAATTGTGCTAGATACTATGTCATGAGCCTTTTTTCGCTATTGTCTCAGAACATTTAAAATATGATCTATCTACCTAGCTCGGATCACATGTGCATACAAAAAAGAAACCATACTCTGAACCCTATATTAAAAAATATATATGTGTTCTCTCAAAATGGGATCGCAGTGAAGAGTTTAGTTTTGAACGTTTACTCCTCAATTATAATACAAGGAATTTTTCAATTTAAATTTAAATGCAGTGCAGTAAGAAGCGGGAACTCTTACGCAAAAACATATAGAGATTTCAGTTGTTTGTAAAAATAGTACACTACTTTACATTATGGTAGTTGGCCTATCTTTGAAAAATTATTTACTTTAAAATAAAATTGTTTTTTTAACATGTAGTACAGTACAAAATAATAGCTTTCAAACCACTATGTTTCTGGTTTAACCGAATCATGAATGTCTGTTAAACGAGACCTTTGTGTAATAGTGGGATACAAAGTGAAGCAGGTATGTAGCAGAACGTAATATTAATTTATTTATTATGCAAAACAGAAAAAAGATAAATTATAAAAAATTAATATTACACTTAAGGAAACTGAAACAAGAACTGAGTAGTTCAACTGCAAAAGACATTATCTCCAAAAACTGAAAAAAAAAGACACATGATATCATATTCTTCATCTTAAACTTCGATATATGCCCGTAATCATAGTCAAAATCCAATTATTTACCCCTTAAATCTAAACGACTAAAGAGAAAATACAGATTCGCAGGTATGTATTCTGTAAAATAATTCAATATTCCTCATTTCCTGGGATAATGCCAGAGTGAACATCTATATTTGAAGCTCATGCGCGAACAAACGTCTATTCATTTCGCATGAATTGAGAGAAACGGGAAAAGAGTTTAAATTGGTCTGCAGAGCGGTGTGCCACTGAATGATATGTTAAAAACAGCAGTTTAGGAAAATCTTTTCTAAATGGGAGTTATTTGTTCCCAACTTAAAGAACAATGTAAAAGAACAATTTTAGACTAACTTAATTTTCTCCCATAAAACCCCATAAAAACTCAGTTCAGGATTGAACATACGACCTTCCGAATGCTAAGCCAACGCTCTACCACTGAGCTCCGGGCTTTAAACCCGCGTACCAACAAGACCGATCCGAAGGCCGCGACGTTACCACCGCTTACAAAATAATATGTAGTATAATGAAACGACAAACAAAGAAAAGGACTCGTTCAGGATAGAACTATCGCTTCAGAATTCGACACCAGAATCAATTGTTGCCGTTGTCGTGAATTAGAGTGAATCGCGTGATCAATAAGAAAGCACCGAACCTGAATAAACATGACCTAATGAAGAGTTAGTGAACTTAATATAATTTGCAAATACGTATATGTATAAAAAGAAAGTTGGATATCACTTCTTTTATGAGTATATTCCTTGCGTCACTCTTCCCTTTACCCCGAAGGGGTTTTCGTGCTGATACTATATTCAATGAGACCTTTTAATTGATGCACAATATGTAGGGGGGTTGGGTTGTGTCACTTCTCTACTTCTCCTTGTGAATCTTAGGTAGGAGAAAGTTAGCGGCGGGAGAAATTTTATCTCCAATGTATGAAATTTTTCAGTCACTAAATAAAGAGCTATTTTCCCCCATGCGAAGAACCCAACTTATCACGATATGTGGGTTACTTTCTAAAATTGCAGTGTTTCAGATTTTGTGTCTATTTGAGACGTAATATACTATGTAGGTAAGGCCTTGAATTATCTCTAACGTATTACACGGTAACAAACGCTGAAAGCAGTCACGTCCTCCAGCACACACCTGGCAACCCAGCGCTCCATCTTTGAGAACGTTTCAATGAACTTAGTGTGGTTGATGTCGTCAATTGTAGCATTGGGGTATTTTTTTCAGTTGCTGGGGTTCTATTTTCTCTCTCAGTTTAGACATGTACTGCAACTTCATTGGCATACATTTTAACAATCTTGATGACACCAAGTTATAATAAGGTTCTTCCAGAAAAACGGGGAAACACGTATACTAGTTTTTTGTTATAACTACCTGATTCGAAGGTCGGAATATCTCCAAAGAACTTCGTATGCTACCAAGGTTTCTCGATCTCTGTCTCGCAAACCTTACTTATGGAGAGAGACGGAAAAAATTTCCACACCAACAAACCACGCAAATCCAGTAATTGATAGACAACTTTTCATTGCTGCATAAACGAAATTGCAAGCAATAGCAGCTAACTTATTGAAATGTTTGCAATTGCATGTTATGTCGGAACTTATCGATAACTGGGGGATCCTCCGAGTGAAGCACGCACGCTGTATATATGAAGAATATACAATTATGTCATCTCCACTTGCTTGAGAAGTTCTGTCAATTATTCTAGAAAGAACACTGACAATGCAAAATGACAACATAGAGCACATTCTTATAGACGTTTTAGTTACCCAACTGTAAAATTATACTTATTTACTACTTTATAATGATTTCTTTTGTGTAAGCTACTGATGAATTTACAACTGAGATGTTTTCGTATTATTCATGTATTTTAAAGGTAACAGAACCATTTGTTTTCAATGAGTTCGTCCGTCCGATTTCATGGTTTCCTCAAGAAGAAGTTCCCAAAGAAGGAGACACATGTATTACTGCAGGTTGGGGGAAAACAGTAAGTGTTCTCTTTCCAGTTAGAAATAGATGAAAATATTGTACAGCTAGGATCATTTTGACTGGTTTGGTCCTTATATAACTACAGAGTTTTCACCGACCTGGAGACTTAGAAAATTTTTAAGGTTTATTTTGAATGGAATGGAATAAAAGAAGTGAGGAAATAATATGTTCACTTTCTCGCAGTTTAGTCGCTCAAAACCGTACAGAATTTCTCTGACAAGGTATTTTATACGATTATTACAATTATGGTATATCCTAATCTTCACTTCAGTGTTTTCTAGTATTCAGTTATGCATTAATGTACGTATTCTTTGTTAGTTAATTTATAACATTGTAAAAAAAATATCAAGGATGAGAGTAGAAAATTTGGAAGTAGGCATCCTTTACGCAGATATTTTTTTAATAAAGGAATTGAAGGTTTCCGTGCAGCAGTAGTTCAACCATCTTCGATAGTTTCTACAGAGGGAGTCGTATGGTCTGAGGCTTTAGGACAGGGCGTCCAAAATTCGGAGTTCGAATTTTACCTTGCCCATTGATTAGAGCTGCACATATCCTCTTTTTTGCGCACATATCCTCTTTCTAAGCACAGTCTTAGAAAGTCATACAAAGCACAGTCTCTGCCGGGGTTCTTTTCTTCACTGAAGTAATCCTTTGTTCTATTTTTGCTTTTAAATTCTATATCATATGTGTGATAGAGGATTTACTACCACAAATGCCTTATTTTCATTAAGTATGAGTTGTACTTTATGCTTTGTTGGCAACGCTGCAACGCGATATCAGATTAAGATCATTATAAATAAACTGTTAAAAATGAGCTTAAAATACAAATTGTTTTAACATTGTTTTAAATGTAGAGTAGAGTAAGCATTGTTGTTATATTGAAACATGTTCACTTAATTTAATGGTATGTGTTTACTTTTCCTTTCTCATTCTTTATGTTAACATTCGTTTAGATTTGGTTAGATTATACTGGAATATCTTACGTTAGATTAGTTTGACTTTGCAAAACTTAAACTGTATTTTCCTGTTGATGTTCACTTGCCTACTGAAGTAATTAATTACTTAATATTACAAGAGTATGCATTATTTTCACTTGCGTCGGCCGTTCCTTTTTACTTCATTCTGGAATAAATTTAGTTTTTAACACTAAATTGAGTACCATGTCTTACAATAATATAAAAATAATAATTCAGGAAATGCTTTAATAAATTATTTCTTTCAGCTTCATGAAAACACATCTCCTTGTTTAAAGAAAGCTCAATTAGTTATATCTGATCAAAAGGCTTGTCAAGATATATATTACGAATCGTATTTAGAACATTTGGCAAATGTTTCTACTTGTTTCAATGTAAAGTATGAAGAGACTATTTGTGAGGTATGTAAACAACTCCACCGAATGTTTTACTTAAGTTTGTACAAAAATAAGTGTATAATTTAAAACCTTAGAAAACTGGAATAAATTGAAATTCAAATCAATGAGAGCTTAAAATTTCAACTATCTCTATTACCTGTACTAATCAGTTTATAAATATTTATATCTTTCTTGTTATTGATCTTCATATCACTCTTACTTAAACGTAGAATTTATAAGTTTTTTTTTCAAAGTGAAAGCTTTTAAATAATTAGATCATAAACATATTGACGAATATCAAACGATTGCAACGTTTTAATGACAACAAACTTCATTTATTCGGTTCTAGCTCACCAATAAATCTTTACAGAGAAGAGGTACAGTATATATGTTATAAAGTAAAGTTTGTCTCATAGAATATTAGCAAAACCTTCAGAATGTACCGTAAATATGAAAAGTGCATGAACTATGAGTTAATGATAATTTCAACTAAAATTACGTTAGAAATAATTTATTATATGCAATTGCTCTTAATGTATATATGAATATTTTTTAATTTGTTATTTACTTATATATCCTGCAGTTTCGTAATATACGAAACATTTCAAGAAAATGTCTGAGATTGTACAATGTGAAATAGCTATTTGAACAAAATAGTTAAACCGACATGTAAAGGTATACGTGAGGAAGCCGTATCGTGACGGTATTTTTAATTAAGCTCACTATGTCAAAAGGAATGGGATCTACTATACATTATTCACCTATACTGGGTGTTTAAAAATTTACGTCTGATTTCGAATCCAAGAAACATTTTTATTTTCAATTTTGAATTTAATTTGTAAGGCCTTTAGGCAACTTGAGATCAGGTCGCAATATATATATATATATATATTCACAGTCATACATCAATACTACTGGATGAAGCTCTCCCATAGGGAGGAGTTTGTCTACTGTTTCCAACCTGACCAGACGTGTTGGGAGAGGAAAGAAAAAGTTCTCAACTGTGATCGCCACTTAATTTTGTTCGCAGCAGCTCGCCAATTACATCACGATCGACAATCGAACCCGGAACCCCACGATCAGCAGTCAGCGATGGTAACCACTATACCAGCCGAAGGTCATATATACCAGCCGATTCATATATGTGTGTCAATGAGAGGTGGAGTACCACGTGTCAGTAGTATAAAAATATATCGTGAAAACCATAACCTGCTTGACAGAGAATGTATACGGGTTATATTCAAATTGATGGCCATTGTGGTCAATCCATGTTTCGAATTCATGTTTGCGACGCAGTTTCCAGCTAAAATCAACATAGCAGAACTTTTCCGCAATCAACTGATGAAGGTGGTGAATATCTTGGTTTTCTCTTCAACGTTGCATGTTCCATTACCTGCCAGAGGAAAGATTTGGTGTAAGGGCCCAGAACGGCAAGATCGTTCCATGAGTCCACAAAGGAGGATCCATTTGGCTGACTAATGTCTTATTGAGTCACCCACATACCTCTAGGTCATAATTGGGTGCATGATTGTCTTGTTTCAAACGAAGAACCCCAGAAAAAATGTTTGAAACATGAAAAGTCTTATGCGGAGTTTAAATATCGACAAGAAACTATATTTCGATTATGTCCTGACTGGTCATCGCTGCCCACACAGTCACCCACGGTAGAGTTTCATCCTGATAACTAATGTCATAGGAGCTTTGTGAGGCCCAACAAGCAGCTGTGATATTTAATATGTATGTTAAACTTAAATGTAGTTCTCGTCCAATTACAATATGCTATCAGTTGCAAAATGATTTTAAATATGTTCTTCTACATTACATGAAGATTATTGAGCGAAGTATCGTTTTGTAACTAGTAGGGGGTGATGGTTAAACAAAACAAAGTTCCGTAGGAAAGGTGCATTTGTATAAGTAAAATTGAACGTTTACATAAAAATATTAATTTTTATCTCCAAAACGGTTAAAGATATAGTAATTTGGTTTACACTGTAACATGCTCATTCTATTAGTACTTACCATACAAAATTTGGATTTGATAGCTTAAACCATTCTGAAGATATTATATTATATTTTATTTTGAGCAACACTATAAAAATTAGAAACCGGAAGTGGTCATTTTTGGACGCGCTTTTCATGATAACCGGAAGTGGTATGGACATAGGATTTGAATTATTGGAACTCTCGTATTGTCTAGATATTACGTGCAAAATTTCATAAAATTCGGTTGAAGGGCCGAAAACAACCCTTATGCGCAGTACTCCTTTATGGTCACTGCGAATAAGGACACTTTCTGCAAATTCCACCCGTTTTTCTGTAACCCCATCATAGATATCATGCAAATAACCTCGAAATGTAGGATCTGAGTTTCATGATCTTCATTAAATTATAAGTACGTTAAGGACAAATATTCATTTTTTGTAGAGAGAAGACGGGATATTGTTTGCGAACTTGTTTCTAGGTTAACCAGTAATGATCAATTGCTCTGCGTTTTCGTCTCTTGTTGCTGTTTTTGGGTAACAGAATCTGGGAGCATTGCATACAGAATGATTTCGTTAAACTTCCTTGCAATGGCTGTATCTGTAGATTTCCACACTCAGCACTAAAATGACGACTTTCCTCTGCAGCATTTGATTCATATTAGTAGTACGGCCTCAATGCTACAATGCGTCGTTCTTTGCTGAGTTGAAATACCATAGTTATTTCTGAAATGAAACAACCACAAACATCATGCAATAAATCTACTCACCCTGATCTACTACTCTACAAAATAATAACAACAGTAATTGTATATGTCGTACCGCTTATGTGGATATATATATAGAAATTTGAGTACATTTTGTATATCTATGTACTGGCTTAATGCAATTACAAACATCTCAACACAAGATTTATATTAATTAAGTAGAAAACAATTTTGAATTTTTATTCACCACACAACTTTTCAAGGTAGATATCCAATTTAATTGTTATGCTTTTGGAGAGCGGGTTGCGACTCAAAGTTCACTGAGCATAATAGCAGTTCGCTATTACCTTTCGTATCATCCAATCGATGTTGAATTTAAGTACTAAGGTCGAGACTCTACAGTCTTAAGTAAATTCGGGATGACTGTTTCAATCTTTGCTCATGTAATTCAAGATACTAAATTAAGAAAATGGAACCTAACCGGAAAATCTTTAATATGGTACAGTACAAGAAAAACACATTCAGATAATTGAAGCTAACTTACCTAAACTTTCATTACAAGCAAGTCTAGCAGTATGGGTACTGTAATGTATATTATAAGCACGATTTCTTTTTATTCGATTAGGAGTTTTCTGCAAACAGCTTTTAATGCCGGCAAGTATCTTGTTGCGATTCAAAACTTATAGTTTTCCGGCCCCCAATTGTGATTTGTGGTCTAAATAGCACGCAATGTGCATACGAATTATTAATGTACACATTCTCTATTCATCCTGCGTTTCCAAGCGTGGCCGGCTTTCCCATAACTCCATTAATTCCAGTTATTCAGTGTTGATGAATAATTGTAGAAAAAACAACGGGAAAAGTTGGGACCGACGAATTAAATGAAAATGTTCGCATGTAAAAATAATTGAAGCAATATGAAACTTAGACGAAGGCTGAGGTTAAAAAAACTAAAACTAAAAATAGTATACTTGCCAAGAACATTTCAGTACGTTCTTACACTTTATTTTTTATTATTCTCTCAGCATCAGCGAAGTTGTTGATTGAATCTAACAAATTTTTAATTAATTTTGTACTTATAGAACAGAGACTGATGCACAAGATTGGCAACATAGAGTAGTTTATAGAGGATATTTATTGTCCATTTCTACAAAGATCAAGAAAGGATTAGAGAGTGGCTACTAAATAACTGCATAACTTAAGATTTCCGAATATTCCACTATTTATGGAGTGAGAAGAACGGATTAACTTAATATGAAATGCGCGTTAAATATAACCTAGAAAAGCATGACCTACGTTGAAACCCTATGTTCCTTTTCAAAGAAGACTGTACAGGGTAAGTCAAAATGATGTAAACGATTTCATAAATTTATTTTGTGAAATATAATGAACATATCTGAATGTAATACATGTGGTAAGAAGGGTAACTCTCAAAGTTTTTTTCAGTCACATCACAAGTGCTCTATGTGAGCACCTCGCGTAACACGACACACATCAAGCCGATAGTCTATCTCCTGCCAAACCTTGTGTAGTGTGTCACGGTCAATCTCTGCAATGGCTGCTGTGATGCGGGCGCGAAGGTCACCCAATGTTGTTGGAAGTGGTGGTACGTAAACACGATCCTTTATGAAACCCCAGAAAAAGAAATTACACGGGGTCAGATCGAGGGAACGAGGTGGCCAACGAATGAGAACTCGATCCTCCTGAGATGCACGGCCTATCCAGCGCTGTGGCAATGC
>JAGDQP010030846.1:0-14937 GCA_022664845.1 Lepisma saccharinum | reverse complement strand
CGATGGCATGCGAGTAAATGAGATGAATTTAGTTCTTATTAACGTCGTAAACGAGCTTGATTGGTTCTGATGGCGAGAACTACAGCGAACTCCGAATGAAAACTGGGAGGAATTAAACTTATGGCCACGAACATAGAAAGCGAGCGCGCTAAACTCTGAGGGTTGTACGTAGGATGAAACTTTGTATGATGTTAACTCCGCAGGACTATAATGAATATCCCACCACTTTTGAATGACTATTCACATTTTCTAAATATCTTAGCTTCTGACAGCTTTTAGAGTTGATCGTATAGAAAATTTTATTCACGTTACATTGAAAATATATATCTTCTGTAAAATTACTTGAAATTTCCATTTCATTTATTTAAAAGCATCCATTAGAAGATCGTAGTTATAATTTATTCGCTTCTGATGATTAGACAAAAATTTATTATTAACCAAATATTACTTTTTCCTTTTGTTTCAGGAATCAAACTGCTTTTCATTTGCGTAAGTTTTCAATAGCAATTTGAAATTTAACAATTTCTTTAAGATATATTCAAATTGATGCCTTACACCGTGAAAGACAATTTGAAAATGCTTACAAATAAAGAAGTGGTGTATTTTTAGCTTAGTGTTGTCGGTGAATTGAAACATATTCGTCATGACTTCCAATGATATATACGAATGCAATGCTATAAAACCAGATAAAGAAGGAAAATACGTTGTTACTTCTGATGAGGTAAGTTTATTGTTAAACTAGATTTATATCTTAAGAGGAATTGATTCGCTTTCCTTATGTATTGGTTTTCTCTTTTGATTTCAAATAATTTTCATGAAGGAAAAGCTAATGTTAGAAACTTGCTGAAAATATTAAATTTATATGTCCAAAACTCTGTCCTGAGAACAATGGTATGAATCACCTAAAAGTACGGGACAGTATCGCATTCCTCTACTTTCACAAGAGTTTATCCGTACGTAAATATACACACCCTATGTTGTTAGTCAAACTTTCAAGCACACCCTTTTACTTCCGAAAGGGAAGAAATATTAACTGTTTGCCCACGTGATTAATGAACGGGCAATGGGGATATTCCAAGCTCACGTTCGCCATTCTGATATCTTCGGAAATGGATCAAACTAATTTGCAAACGAGAATGGATGAATCGAAAAGGAATATCAAATGAGACCAGCCTTTCTTTAGCTCCAGTTTTGTGAAGTTCTGAGGGAAGATACGTAACACCCAGGATTGTATATCTTATTTTGAGGATACGAATCTTATATAATTTTACTGTGAAGAAAATGTGGGTGCTTTGTTTTTCTTTACTCATACCAATTTCACTGACATGTTTTGTAATATCCGTTTCACACTGTTTTTGCTCTTAGTAATGTTCAAATTTGCCTGTGTATTAAATTACTAATTAGCTCTTGTAACGGCCACACGATAGGAGATTTAAGTGCTTCGTTTAAAATATGTTTCCCAAAAGCAAAATCAGCCCGTTTCCATTTAGAGTTCCTTTTCATAGTAAAATTCGAAGGACATTCTCCGAAATTTCACAGCTTCCATCCCCATATCGAATTTCGTAACTCAGTTTAATTTCAAACCCCTGTTAATTAGTGATTTATTATTCAGGGCTTACATAATCTGAAATACCCTAAACCCCTCTACTTCATATTAATGTTTACCTTTGTATTTTGCTATTGTAACTGGCAAATGCTATGAGCCACGGAAAATTTTTTATCTGAAAAGTTGTTCATTATTTAGCGCTTGTTTAAAAGCGAGCAATATCAAACCTATGTGCCAATTTAACATTTACACTTTCGGTACATATTTATTGCTATGGCGCCAGAGCTTTCAGCAATATATAATTTCGCATGTGAACTTTGTTTCGAATATAGTATTATTTATTTATTAAATTAAATTTAAGATCGAGCTGGAGTTGCCATTTTACACAGGAACTAAATAACATTATAATAAATTAAATGGCATTACTACAAAGTAAATGACATGAAATTAAATTTTAAAAGACACATAACATAGCAAGTGATATCAATAACATGACGAGTATAATACACAAGAGGAATAACTTACATATCGTTTTCAAAGATAGGTGTAATAGGAGGCGAGTTTCAGTCCTTGTAGAGACTTTCAGAACTACAATTTATATAATGATTTTCCGACAGCACGCCCAACCGGAATTGGCGGATTCTCGTTCCTGTCCCGTCACCTCAATTGTGAACTTTGTTGTCTTAAGTTTCAATACTTACAACACACATATGATTCACTTGTGAACGAGAAGTCCTAAGATAATTATTTTCTCGATAGTATTACGTCCGTTTGTTTGGTATTTCGCATCCTTTCCTAAAGATAACTGTTATGACCTGATCTCGCACTAAGCTACCGAAAGATTCAGGACCCTAAGAGCGAGGTGGTCGAACACGTAAGTAAGTAGCTTGTCTCGAGTTAAGTCCAAGATAAATAACGTCTCTGTATATTTCCCGAAAAATATTTCCTTTTATGGGATGACCCAAAAATTACAGCGGAAGGCGAAGAGGAGGAAAGCAAAGTCGAAGTAATAAAATTCGTAAAATAATATACAAAGAGAAGTTAAAATGTTTCCCGACGAGAATTTGCGAAGAGAAGAATGATTAGAATTTAGCGTTTTCAAAGCAAGTCCAAATGCAACAAAATCTTAACTTTTAACCGTTAAGGCCGCTTTAGACGACAGTATTTATGCTACGATGAATCTTACGATTAGCAGTTGTGCCAGAGTGTGAAAGCAAGAATGCTACAATAGGGCAAGATGCTATGGTATAAATCCATAACTTTTTTCTTTTTACCCTGGCAAACTGCTTTCGCTAAGATTTATCGTACGAGAAATTTTATCGTCTAAAGCGGCCTTTAGTTGTTGTTCGAGTCACAGCAAAGTTCACGTCGCCTCATAAATCGCACACTAGAATGCGCGAATTGGGAGCAGAAGTAAACCTATAATTCTTCATTTGAGCAGTTCTTCTGTGATTGTACTCAAGGTGATCTAACGTTCTATTTCTTTGAATTTGTAAGACCTTTAGGCAAATTTGGCTCAGGTGGAATGGATGACGATGGGACGAAACGGCTGTAGTACCCTGAGAAAACCCAAGCACGCGGTGGTGATATTATCACGTGTTATGTAGTGTGGTAAGTTTCACTGAAGCGATAATATATTTACTTATGTTTTTAACTTCGTTATTGAGGCTACTATCAGTGTTTGTAGAGATATCGACATGAGGCACTTGCAGTGGAAGGTAAAGAGAGACATTGGAGTATTCTAACTGACGTTGCACGAAGTGAGTAAAAATTTATGGAGGTGTGATAAAGTGAGGTGGTAAAACACCTTTCTGTGTATTCAAGATGGCATCTAGGATTATTTCGAAATCCTGTCGAATGTCTTTTAATAACAAATCGTTTTTTTTATATTTTCGTAAATAGTATAAGTATGTATAAAGTTAAATAGGCTCGACAAAGTTTTGGTCTCTTTCATTGACTTCTTTAATCAAATGTTCTTAAGATTGTTTTAAATCTCAAATTTCCTTCAGTTGTTGAAAGTGTTCTCTTATTTGTTTGTAATGTGATTTTAACAACCAATATTTGTTCATTTGATAATTTTAGTGTTCTCATTTCCTACGTTTGTGATTCAATTTGTATTGTATTGACCTTCATCAAGATGCATCGTGCCAAAAAATATTTTACTAAGTGGTCCAATGAAACTAAACATTGCTCGTTTGATTCGTTGAGTGGGATGGGTCGCGTTACCTGTCGAAATAATAATTGAGTGTGTCTTATGAATTTTATCTTTTGAGTGGTATGTTCAACTCCAAGTATGTTTGTTATATTTTACCAATCACAAATTGATTTTTTTACAGATTTAATGTACTGTAAGACTGTTTAAAATTTTCTACCGAAACGGGTTAAATGTACATAAGTTATTATTTTTCATTCCCTGTTGTAAAGTTGCGTCAGACTTGTAATCGTAATAGAGACTTGGGATGGCTTGCAAGAAAAATCTTAAATCTATAAGGTGGGCGCAATAGTAATGGACATTTTAAGGACACTATTCACCGTTATAATTTTTAACTAGAATACAGTTTAAAAGTATCAATCAAATAAAAATTTTGCACGTTCTCCATTCTTTCTGCTAGTGATTTCTACCCATTACTTTCATCAACATATACTATTTGAGAGGAAATCACGTTTTTGTCTAACGTTTTTGTACCAGTGATGGGTACGAAAGAACTGAATGTTCCAGTAATGGACTCTATAACTCAAAAAATTTAAAGAACCATTGCTGACGTTTCGTATATAAGCAGTAAACACGATTATACGTTTAATGCTGTTCTTCCATTATCATTCCGAAGGTCCTGGGCTCGTAAATAGTTATCGAGCATCCTTACTGAGGTTTTCTCGTTTTCCTTCAGTCATAACAGGCAAATGGCACCTTCAACGACCTGTCCGACTCCTTCCCGCTTCCTTTCCCCTGCTCTATCCCGGCCTGAACCATAGATTCCTTGTGGCCATAAAAATACAAATTCTAGTTTGCCATGAATAGTGTCTAATATTAAAACCAATCATTTCATTAATGGGCATCCATCCCATCGTCCGTCATTGGAAAAGTGGGACCAAAAGATTACCTGACAAACTTATGGTCATGAAGAGTAAATAATCTTTCCCAAGTTGAAATAAAACAACTAACAGAATTATCATTTCACCCTTCTAGTTGTTGGGAGTTTAGTGCGCTCATTTTGAATCTCCCCTGGGAGCTATTGAATGGAGTGGTTCGAAGCCCACTTTACCAAAACTGTAAATCTCGTCCTGGAAAGCTAACCAACTTGCTTAGGACGTTAATAACAATCAATGAAGGACTTTGAATTCAACCTAGTAATGAATAGTGCATGTCCATTACTGGACAAAAACTGACTTTTCCCTACCGGCAATGGACACCCTCTTCTTTGCATAACAGAACTAACTTATAATTGGTTTGGTGATTTAAATACTAGAAACCATTTACATACTAGAGTGATTTCATAAATAAAATACAAAAAGCTCTCACCTTAAGGTCAATGTAAAGGCAAGGTCCAATTCAAGAGTTCTATCCGTGCCGATTTTTCAATTTATTTTTTGTTGATTGTTCAAAGAACTTCATTGTTATAGGCACAACCAACAATGAACAAGAAAGAAATTGGTTATTGACTTTTGAATTGGTTATGAACTTTCTTCCCTGAAAGTTTGAACCCTCTAGGCTTGAATTTGCAGCAACAGCATTGAAATTTCGTGCATCGTTAAAAATACATTAGACATATACTGAGATAGTGCTGCCATCTCTAGTCGGATGCACCTTAATCACTTGCGTAACAGAATACATGGACGAGTAGGTGCAACCATGAACCTAACTTCAACTTCGTGTCACAAATATCAGATGAACGAATGACGAAAGAATAATACTCAGCGGCATCAGAACAGTAAAGTTGTAAAATACGATTTTCCTAAGGACGATAGTCATTTCACCTACACAGGAAAATTTAATATAGTTATCGTCCTTAGGAAAATCGTATTTTACAACTTTACTCGTCAACTGTCCATTACTGGTGCGTTTAACTTACTTAAGAATTCGACTTCAGTTAGTCCGATTTGCGGGAAGCGTATAATATTGTCGTGAAACTATTTTTGTTCAAAGGGGGAAAATCGTAAATAATCATTTATACTATAATCTTGCTTTATTTTTTAGATGGCAATGCGTTGGGTATTAGGAAAGAAAAATAAAATGAATGCTTCGAGGGTTGTGCTGTAAGGAATTGGAGACTTGAATCGCCAACTCCATATGAGGTTAGCATTAAATCATCGTACTGGCTCCCATTCATACCCAATCCAAAAATGTGGTAACGATACGAGACCATCCTCGTTCCAAAAAAAGGACTTCTCCTCTATTTTCGTACTCTTCGTTAAAATCTCTTCACGCCGTGAAAATTTATAATCGTGGACTTAGTACGTTCAGACAATGTTGAAAAGAGCTTTGTATATGATCGGAATTAACTAAAATTGCCAGTACTCAGTATTTGATTGGTATCGCCAATTAATATCAGTTATGAACTTCTATTTTTCGGACAGACATTATTTCCGACTGTGTCAGTGGTGATAAATATACATTGCTCTCTCTTTGATTGTCAGAATATTATTGCGCTGTGCCGAGCGCTCTTCAATCGGCGCAGTTAAATATATTTGTTAACATCTGCAGAAGTAAATTGGTAAGTTGTGCAAATCTTAATACGTTTTGGTTTGGGATCAAGTGATTCTTCAATGGTAGTTGGTGCTATAACTATGTTCGTTAATTTAAATAGGTCAGTTAATGTGGAAATATTGAGCTGTAGATTCAACCAAACCGTCGTTGGCTAACCCGGTATTCCGAAAAATGTATTGCATTTGTTTATTTTAATTTCCCCGTTTTGTTTATTTGTATTAGTCTTTAATGTGGTCTTGAGAAGTCCCAAGGGGTAAGACCTAATTAAGCTGAGTGGACTAGGTACCTCTAGAAGTGCTCTACTTAATGTTGTTGTCCTTCAAGCAACCTTAGCATAGCTTTTAGTTTATCACTTCACAAATTTGTTACCAGACCAAAAAATGTGTTACAACACAATATTATAACTTAAGCATTTTTTTCGTACTTAAATAAAACACGACAAATGAACATCTTCGTCTGCTAATTTCGCTTGGCAACACCACAATTGCGACATAATATGATCATTACGCATGCCTCGTGATAGTTAACAGTTGAATTTAAGTTTGCGTTGAAACAAGCGATAAAGAAAATGAACAAAGTAAGCCTATAATTCACTTTACATACCACAAGGCAGGTGAATTCCTTTGTTGGTTCAACTATACATGTGAGCTGTAACATAATGTGCAGAGAATTGGAACTCTGTCAAAAATAAAAACTGTAGCGTAAGATGTCAAATTAAGTTAAAACACAACTAATTGAAGACATTGGCGGAAGACGGGCACATAGGCCTGTGTGCCCTTTTCCCGGCAATCGCTTTAAACGATCCTCCAAGTTGTTTTATACATGTCCTCCAAATTTCAAGTCAGTATCTTTATTCGTTAGCTTGGTAGAATGAAATATGTTGAAAAGTTTCCGCAAGTGAAAACTGTCGTCTTGCTTTCGGACCCTTCTGGCGGACAAAACCTCAACTCGACAATGATCAAGTTTTGTTGATGGTTCAGCAATGTGTTTGATGTAGAACTTATTCACATGCTTTCTGTCATAGGACAATCCTTTACACAGTGCGACAGAAAGATTGGTCTACTCAGATTACACATAAAAATAACAATTAGTCCGTCACCGGAAAAGATATATTCTTTTCGATTCAAAGTGAATGGTAGAAATTAATTCCATAGCTAAAACGGTGTTTAAAATGTTTTGGGCGGCCAATTTGAATCCAAGATGACGACTTTTTCAAAATATTTTTATTTATTTATAGTACATCAGAGCAACATAGTTGCATATGAAAGTGTCAGATATGGATCCATACAATTAAACAATGGTTAAATACAATAAATATTGTACAGATACAATATACAACATAGAGTTCACAGAAAAAAATACACTTAACAGTAAAATTTGCTATCATCCAAATAAACAATAAATGTTTCGATTTCTTCAAATGTGTACCCTTCACTCTGTATCAAGATCTTTTTTAAGATATATTTAAATTTCGTAGATTGAAATTCTCTGATTTCCAATGGCAACAAGTTATAAAGTCTTAAACCTTGCACATAATAAACATTATACGTCTTGGTAAGTCTGGTATTAGGTAAGATCAACTGCAGTTTATTTCTTGTATTATATGTATGACGCATGGAACCAGTCGTATATTCCTCTAAATGAGTTTTTACATACAAAACTGAGTGCAAAGTGAACAAACATGGAATTGTTAAAATGTTTAATTTTTTTTAGAAGAACCTCTAGAGGAATGCCAGGGAGTTACACCTTGCATCAGTCTTTTAGCCTTTTTCTGCCAGATAAAGACCTCTTTCCATCTTGGGGTAGATCCCCAGACGAAAATACCATATGAGATATGTGAATGGAAAAAGGCATAGTAAGCCATTTTAAAGTAATTTGGTGAAATATTAAATCTTAATTTATGTAGAATATACAAGCTTTTCGTCAACCTCCCTATTACAAAATCAATGTGATCATTCCAAGTTAGGGAGCTGTCCAGAATTAATCCCAAGAGTTTAACGGAACTATGCTTATTCAATTTTTTTAATGTTTTGCATTTAAGGAAAAGATAATATTTTCCGTCTTATTGATATTTAGGGTTACGTCATTTCGTATCAACCAGGATGTCGCTGTTGTAATAAACTACTCTTGATAATACACCTTTATGCCAAATTTCGTATTTCTAGCGCAAACTGTGTTGAAAATATTTTCTGGCAACCATTTTGAATCCAAGATGGTGACTTTTCAAAATGTAATATTTTCCTAAACTACTCTTATGCAAAAATTCGTATCTGTAGCTCAAACGGTGTTGAAAATTAATTTTTGGAGTCCGCCACTTTGGATCCAGGATGGCGCTTTTGGAGACAGTTTGTAATATTTTCGTAACTTTATGGTGATAATATACCGTCATACTAAATTTCGTTGTTCTGTCTCCAGTCGTTTAGGCTGTGTATTTTATGAAAAATTCATTTTGGATCCAAGATAGCGCCTTTTTCAACATTTTGTAGTATTTTCTTTATCTACTGGTGACGATGTGCCGTCATACCAAATTTCGTTTTTCTAGCTCCAGCCGTTTAGGCTGTGAAATCTTTGATTGTCGGAAAAGGGACACATAACATGCATACACAATTTTTACTATGTTTTCATACAAACTTTGAATTCTATGAGGTTAGCTAACTGTTTTCAAATCTGATTCTATGCGCTTTATATTGGTGTCATCGACATAAATATTCTTGAAGAAACTTCTTGATAATTTTGATCCTAAATATTTACCAGCTGTTTACCAAAAATTCATTTTTGCGCTGTGCCCTTCTTCCGCCAATGTCCTCAATTTATCGTAGTTATATTTCCGTACATAGAATACAGAGAAATGACGTTTCCGTACGCCTCAGAAATTTGTGTATGAGGAGGAAGTAAAATAATATTTCGTGCCCCTTCTCTGTTCTGTTACTGGCGTCTGCTTTTCGCATCAAACATACAAAACGGAAATAATGATTGAAAGGGATGTCAATATGTATGTCTGTGTACTCATAGGGACAGGGCACTTGGAGATCCAATTTTCTGTTTTACTATTTACATTCTGTACATGCCTAATGGATAAATAGATTGGGTAAAGCTGCACTTTAGCTGCTGCTGCCATATGCTACTTCTTGGGACGCCTGCAAATGATACGTTTTGCATTTGTATAGCCATACACTCAAGTGCAAGGAGCTATATAATCGTTTAAATCGTATAAGCCTAGTTTAATTCTCCACACTAGCTACTTACAGCGTTGAATGTACTTCCGTTTGTTTCATGAATTCGGACGTCAGTTTGTCATTATCTATAGACTTAATAACATTAACATATTCATCAAGTTTTCATGTGTGGACTAATCAAAGCACTGTTTCGTAATCGGTAATCCTGTATAATTTGCACCTATTCTGCCTTAAAATAAAGCTTGGTGTACATTCCTCCGACTTTGGTTAGGGATTGGAATGCTCAAGAAAGAGGAATAAAGTGGAGAGAAAAATTCTTGGTCGGCACCTCTACAATCAAAGAACAATGATATTCCTTTTAACTATTGTAAGAATGGATTGCCGACATTTTTGTTATTTCAAGGGTTATGAGTAACTGTCATCACGTAATTTTGTGTAGGGAAAAAGGGAACTGGTGAAATTCTGATTTCAGCTTATACGCAGTTCTTTATTTGATGCAACCTACAAAGGATTCTTTAGTTTATAAAGATGCACATATTGAAGAGTTTCGAGTTATGAACTATTGTAAGGACAGAAACATTTTTTAAGTATCTTTCTTTTCTAGAGGTTCAAAAGTGTTATGAATTTTTCAAAATTGTGTATTTACATTTAGTTTCTAATAATTTGCTGTTTCAATTCTCCTGGTTTTACATAATCACTAACGAACTGAGTTTCCCTTTAACATTATGATGTAGCCATACTAGTAGCAATTTTAGTAGCCATACTCAACCTCTTTCTAAATTTGGATGGTGGAAAGGAAAGAATAAAACGTTAGTCAATTGCATTTAAAATGTATTTTAACTTAACAAAATTTTGAATCAAAGCAAATGCCAAAGAGAGAGGAACAGAGCCTTTTTATTGTTCAACGATTCAAAGTAAGTGAATCTTGAGTTTGGAACCTAAATTTATTTTCCCTGTGAATCTTATTTTTGAAATGTAAACACTAACAACATGGTTTGTTTATATATTGATGGTACAAATAAGTGTCATTTTATGCATGATGAGAAAAAAGTACTATTTACACGAAGAAATATAAACACCAGTATTTCCCGGAAATTTCCTTCTGCAATTGAACGCGTGGGTTCTTTACATCACTCGTTATGCCTAGACCTAACAACCATTGTGAGCGACACATAATTCACACGTGTATGCAGGTCACAATTATTATAGTTTCAGCTCCTAGATTCACAGTTTCAATATGCATAGTGAGCTCCAGCTATGATGCTATTTATCATAAAAAGACTCAAAATTTGCATTTAACAGACATGTTTTCGTTTGAGTTAAAAATATTGACGAGATTTTGTACACTGTCAACCAGATGACAATGTTTTTAATAGTTGTTCAATCCACAGAAATCTACTTTTCACGACACAGTGCTATGGTTCACCTTTTATTGCTTGAGAAATATTCGTGATATTCAAGATTGTAAAGAACCTCATTTTACTTGAAGGTTTCTTAGTTCCACCTCGTAAACGAAGCTACTTTTAAGGAAGGAGGTCATAGTAAACATTTTTCAGTTCTTTCATGGATTCGTACTACAAATGGGTACAATCTATGCATGTATTTATAAGATTATAACAATTATTTTAATAAACTGTACCTGGCTTTACAATCTTTAATCTCCCTCTTTTTATCAGGGTGGCTGCAGACTATTTAAATCTGATCATGACAGTACATACAAATATGAAGGGAAGGAATATTCCTCTCCAGATCTGATGTCAGACTCTTTTAATTTGCTTCCATCGGATACAAAATGTGGAAGAGAACGCTCATCAAATAGTTATCAAAATTTCATATCTATTCCTAATGGACACCAAGATAGCACTGAGAGAATAAATGACCATACTGATTTACCGAAATATTTAATGGATTTCAAGGCATCTCCATATTTTATTGATAACATTTGCGAAAATACAAGAATTAATCCAGAGCGGTTTATTTGTGAATTATTAGGAACAACAGCGATCGCTTCCTGTGGAGTCAGTAATAGAAATATAGAAGTTGAAATGCATGAAGTGGTATCTGTTAGAAAAGAAGAAACGATTAGTCGAGAACCTCTTATAGAAACAGAAGTGAACAAGGATCCGAATTCAGGCAAGGGAGTGATTTTGCGTAGTAATCCTAGAAAAATGGAATTTTCTGATGCGAGACTGAGCTTAAAAATGAAACCTACACGGAGGCGGAGATCATCAAATGTGCGTGAGAAATCATTCCCTGATCTAAGCATGCAGAATAAAACTCTTACTCGTGGCCTGGTATTCAAATGCCGGTTCTGCGAGATGAAATTCTCATCTTCTTCAAAATTTAAAGAACACTCCTTAATTCATGCTAATGAGAAACAGTATAAATGTGATATATACGGATATAAATTTTCTCGCAAAGGTGACTTGAAACGTCACATGACTAGTCATACACAGGATAAACCTTTTAAATGTGAAATATGCGGATATAAATGTTCTTTAAAAAGAAACTTGAGACTCCACCTGATTGCTCATAGACAGGTTAAAACTTTTCAATGTGAAATATGCAGATTTGAATGTTCTCGGAAAGGTACCTTGAAACGCCACATATCAATTCATAAACAGGAGAAACCTTTTGAGTGTGAAATATGCGGATATAAATGTTCTCGAAAATGTCATTTGAAACTCCACATGTCAATCCATACACAGGAGAAACCTTTTGAATGTAAAATATGCGGATATAAATATTCTCGAAAAGATAGCTTGAAACTCCATTTGAAAATACATACACAACAAAAACCTTTTGAATGTGAAATGTGCGAATATAAATGTTTTCGAAAAAGTTCTTTGAAAGGCCACTTCATGATTCACACACAGGAGAAACCTTTTGAATGTGAAATATGCGGATATAAATTTACTCGAAAAGGTGGCTTGAAAAGCCACATGGCAACTCATACACAGGAGAAACATTTTCAATGTGAAATATGTGGATATAAATGTTCTAGAAAATATTACCTGAAATGCCATATTTTAACTCATATACAGGATAAACCTTTTCAATGTGAGGTATGCGGATATAAATTTTCTAAAATTAGTAACTTGAAAAGCCATACGTCAACTCATACACAGGAGAAACCTTTTCAGTGTGAAATATGCGTATATAAATGTTCTCGAAAAGATAGCTTGAAATACCATATGTCAACTCATACACAGGAAAAACCTTTTCAATGTGAAATATGCTTATATAAATGTTCTGATAGAAGAAACTTGAGAGCCCACGTGACAACTCATGCACAGAATAAACCTTTTCAGTGTGAAATATGCGAATATAAATGTACTCTGAAAGCTAATTTGAAAAGGCATATGTCAACTCATACCCAGGAGAAACCTTTTCAGTGTGAAATATGTGAATTTAAATGTTCTTTGAAAGGTACCCTGAAACGTCACATGTCAACCCATACACAGGAAAAGCCTTTTCAATGTGAAATATGCTTATATAAATGTTGTGTTAGAAGTAACTTGAGAGTCCATATGTTAACTCACACAGAAGAAACCTTTTCAATATGAAATATGCAGATATAAATGTTCTCAAAAAGGTCACTTAAAACGCCGTATGTCAACTCATACGGAGGATAAACCTTTTCAATCTGAAATTGCGGATATAAATTTTCTAAAAAAAAACTTGAAAAGAAATTTGTCAACTAATACATAGGAAAACTCCTTTTCAATGTGCAACACGTGGAAATGAATGTTCTCACAAATTTAATATGAAATGTCACATGACAACTTATACACCGGACTATCCTTTTTAGTATGTAATATACGGATATAACTGTCACTTCAGTGTCCACATGACAATTCATACAGCATAAGCCTTTCGAATGTGAAATATGTGGATACAAATGTTACGAAAAAAGCAGCCTGAAATTCCACATTAGAACTCATAAACAGGATAAACATTTTGAATGTGAAATACGCGAATATAAATGCTCTCAAGGAAATAACTTGAAAACCTACGTCATTACACATTCACAGGAGATACCTTTTCAATGTGAATTATGTGGTAATAGTTAAAAACATTGATTTCAAACAGCACATGTCAATTCATACATCATAAACATTTTCAATGCGAGTATAAATGTTCTCAGAAACATTATTTGAAACGCCACATGATTATTCAAACCTTTTAAATGTAAATATGTGGATATAAATGTTCTCGAAAAGTCACGTGAAGGTTCACATGACGATTCACACACAAGAAAAACCTTTTAATGTAAAATTTGCGAATCAGAACAACATAAGGTACCAATGAAGCACTAAATCCCCTCAGCGATCAAGATATTTCCCGAAGAACAAAAAAGAACACGGTATCACAAAGCTCAACCACTACAACCCATGAACGCTATATAGAGACAACTAGTGTAGTGAACGAACTAAACTCGCTATGTAAATAGGCTACCCAACAAACAAAGAGAAGTGTGCATTCAATGTCGAAGTTAAGGAACGAGCATCCCATCCAACCATGTACAATTATATTTATAACCATCGTTAAAACTCAGTAAAAATGTGCCAAAACTGAACATAAAGAATAGTCCCCAAAACTATCGCCAACAGCTCAAGAGTGATAAACGAGTTAAATAAATCGTATTAGTTCCAGGACTAACCTAAATACAGGACAGCATATAGTGAATAGTGAAATGTGCAGTATAAACCAAGTGATATCCAACTACATCAAAAGCGTGATCATAATGCCACACATTTCCTTACGGTTAGATTGAACTACCTATGTAAGGATTACACTCGAACTCTGCTAATAAAAATGACTGTGGAGTGACAAAAATTGTTTAAAAAACAATAAATTTACGTCTTCAGTACAAAGATGTGAAAGTAAACGAAGATATTTATGGTTTAGAACTTATACTAAAAAGGAAAGTGAAAAATATGAATACGAGACTCAATAAAATCAGTAGATAAAAAAGATGTTTTAACACGAAGGAAAATTCCAATGAACCCTAAAAGTTTTGTATTTTATAAAAATCTTATTAAATCATTTATTATTAACTAGTACGTAAGCAGTTAATTTACTTATGTTTAAGAGCTGTAGGAACTTCCGAATCACCCTTAATAGTGTTTTCTCCTCTTCAAGCGATGACACATGTTTTCGGATCTAAAATTAAAAATTACACGTGCCATTTGTATTCAAGAGCCCAGAGCCAATTACACCGTATAGCATGATACACTCGGAGAAATTATTATTATTATTATTTTGCTTTTCTGTTTGCACTACTTTTCATGTGTTAAGTGTATCTGTTCCAGGCTCAGCGATAAAACATATTATTATGATTACGAAGTATTCGACGTATTCTTTGCAGCCGTCTTCATATAATCATATTCAATGTAATCTTAAATTCGTAAATGACAGATTCAGGGTATTTACCGAGACATACTACACAAATTATTGCACCAGTCCTCCCATGTGCGTGATGCCACCCACCTAAATCCTCGGGAATA
>JAGDQP010030845.1:0-22317 GCA_022664845.1 Lepisma saccharinum | reverse complement strand
ATGTATGGGATGTTTGTGTCCTCTCTTTCGTAACTGAAAAATAGATTTTATAACAGTAATGATCATGATGTGGAGACTACTTTTACAGACGCTCTTAAACTTGTTGAGAATCACATTGGTTTATTTAGGTAATTCCAAAAACAGACGATGAGTGCAAGTTGTAATCCACTCGACATTTCATGTGTTTGTCCGCTCTATGGCACATGGCAGTGAAGCTGGTTCTTCATCATTCAATTCGTCCTCGTGGTCTGAAACTATGTGGGTGATAAACTGCAGAGGGACGCTCTCCTTCCCACACCAGCAATGGCTCACTCAAAGATGCACCCAGGGACCCATAATTTTGATCTCCAAACAAAATCCCTCGAGAGAAAGATAAAGAGAGAGAGAGAGAGAGAAACCCAGGCGAAATCTTGGAAATTCTACGACCTGCCATCAAAGCTTGTGGAATGTCATGGCTGCAGAAATCTTTAATGGGCCTGAAGTATAAAAAGAATAAAAATATATAGTTTTTTTTTTCACTTTCTGCACTTCCATTTGTTCTGTCAGTTCTAAATAAATCATATACAATTTAATGGAAAGAATGAATATAGCAATAAGTTCTAGTATCATTTTGATAATTTAAAAATTAATGTCATTTCTTACAGGACACATACAAACGTGAACTTCCGCCTTTTACAAGTGAAATTAAAAAAATACACCCTTAATTGAAAGTGAACTAATGTGAAAATGATAAGTTGTAAAATAAAGTACGAATATGTTAAAAATTAGCGATAAGCAAAGTACACTGATTAAGAAGAGAGAAATAAATATCATACTTAAATATTCCCCATTACCTTCTTACTTAACGTGTGACTTACGTCTCTCTATTCCAACGAAAACTGTACACAAACACACTCAAAGTTTTACAAAAACCGATGACCTACACATTCCAAAAATACCAATACTGATGTAATTCAACATTGTCATTCGTATGATACGAATTTGAATTTTATATGTGGTCTTTAAGCGTCTCAGATTCAGGTTAGGACAGGGTGGGGGAGAGGATATTGGAAGGTAATCGATCATGGCCCAGTTAATAGGTACCATCCCCACATTTACCTGGTATGACTGAGGACATGCAATTACACAACACTATTGGGCTTATTAAGTAATCAGGCTAAATAAGACGTAACATAAAATTCAATGTAACCACCCATACTTTATCTTCTAGTGTTATGTACTGTTGTAAGAATTATGAAATCCCGACAGCTATGATGGGCAGACCATGGCGATCGAATGAAGAAATAACGAAGATTACATTCCATGATGGTTGGGAAGCCGGAGGAAGACAAAGACGTCGTTGGGAAAACAATATTAGAAACGATCTTCGATTGCTAGGTCTTCGTAATGAAAAAAACTGGCTTGATTTTGACCAAAATTGAATCCAATTACGAACGTTTGTTACTGTGGTGATGATAAATTTGCGAGTTCCGTAAGGAATAGAGTTAGAATAGAGTTAGTTATAGTGGCGCGGCATAAGCCAAATTTTTGAAGGAATTGTGCACTTTGTGATACAAGCATGAAACTTGGCATGATGAAAGAGTAACATAGCCTGAACAAATTTGGATATAGGGCCATTCCAGATTTTATCTTATACACGTATGGCGACCATCTTCCAATATGACTGTCACAAATACTTGATTTCTGGAAATACAGTTTTCTTATTATGTAGCAGTGCCTTGCAACTGCTATCCCGTGTCCTTGTAGCGCTTAGTTCTATTAATTAGTGATCATTAGATCAACTGTATATATGTCAGTGTTGCGTGAGGCTTGTAGCCCTGCCTTCCATTCACAGCAGCTAATAGATTCTCCGGTTTTAGAATGTCTCCACTTACATCTATTGTCTCATTGATGGCTGCAGTGCATCAATCTTCGCTGTACGCATTTCTATGTTCCTGTCAATTTACCATGCTTGCACACTATCTAGGCCTCTTTACTCTCCCTCCCCCCTCTCTCTGTTTCTTTCTTTCCGTATTTGTAGGAGTTGTATACACTTTATGTACACCTCCCGTTCACTATAGGCCTTAATTTGTTTATGGCCCTGTTCATTATGTGTATATCTCCCGACAAGTAAGTTCTTAAGGTCTCTATTTAGTGAATTTCTGTACGAGTTTATCCGTTTCCTGGTTTATCGCTTTTAAAACTCTAGTTTCCGATATATTTGTTTCACTGAATGCTATTAGAATCTATTTTCTTCTTCAATTATTTCGCCTGGTTTAGAACGCTTTTACTTTGCGGTGATCCTCCCGCTTTTGTCCCAGCTCTCTCTTGCTTGACCTTTGATACATTAATTATTGTTTCGCCATTTTCCTTTTCGGAATATAGTTTTCCTAGTACTCTCTCGGTTTTAATAGTGTCCACCTTCTTTGAATTCTGTAATAACATCCTTCAGTTAATAAGCTAAGTGGGTTACATTGCCTGTTTTCTCTCTTAAAGCTCACAGGTTTAGGCCCTTAAAACGGCCGGGTTCATATTTGTCAATGCCAGTTATCTCTCGTTTGCCTATGTATTTTCGTATGCTGTTAATTGTGTAGGGTTCTTTTTAGTTAAATGTTGTACTTCTTCAATTATTTTGTGTGAAAGAAGTTTGTGCTAATTACTGTTTCAAGTTTTTTGGTCTCCTAAATGCGATTAGTGTTGTATGCAACACAAAATATATTTACGGAAAAAAGACATTTCTGATTGACTGATTACTCATCGACTTCATATTCTATTCATACAGACGGAGTTATTGTGTCGGTTACCCTTAATGAGGTTTTCCTTGACTTTCCTTAGTTTCATTAAACGAATGCCTGGGTAGCGTATAAATTAAGATGCTGTCCGTATCCTAGACCGCGAATAGTGTTCGCTGAGGGACCACATACTTTTATCTATCGACGAACTATAGCTACAGCTTCCATTTCCACTATAAGAGCGTAAATAACATAAATAAACTCTTTGGTAATTAAATTAAATTACTACCCAAGCCAAAGTTGTTAAAAGGCAATAACTAAATTTAAATTTAAATTAAGTTAATAATTTTTTACAAGACTTACTTTGATTTTAGCATTTGACATAAATTTACTTATTTAAACTTTTGCGATACCGAAAAATCTAATAGAAAAACAACGTACTTTGAACACAAACATATACACAAATACACATGAAGAGTACGGGGGAAACAACCAATGTCACATTTTGAAACTTGTGAGAAAACACTCAGTTTGGCCTTTAAGCACTTTGGCGTAGGCCGATAATGTGCAAGAGGGCCGAAAATAATATTAAATTCAAGAGCCTTAAAATATTCATTTTGTCACAACTTTTAAAATGTGACTTTGATGTGACAATGAGCGTGGAGATCTTCACGAGGATCCGAATAAAATACTCAATGTATGGAAAAGCTATTTCAACAAGCTTCTGAATGTACACACCGGAGAGCAATCAGAGAAACTTCAAATCTGTACCAAAGAACCGTGGATGCCCAAATCGAACGACCCTGGCAGTTGAACATAAATTGCGAGCGTTCCATCATGGTAAGCAAGCCGGAGGACAAGAGGCTGTTGAGATGACCGAAACATCGTTGAGGTTACAATACTTGAAGGGATCTTCGAGAGGTAGATATTCATGATGAAAACTGGCTTCATTTTGCCCATGATAGAATCGAGTCGCTAACGTTTGTTACTGCGGTGATGAACTTACGAGTTTCGAAAGCCATACAGTTAGTTAGTTAAATTTAAGTAAATCTATTTAGTTCGCGGAAACACTGTTTTCTCAGTGTTTATAGAACGTTTCGTAAAAGGATACAGTTTATCAGAAATAGACGTATTCATTTTGATCGATTCTTTGCATTGGATGTTCATGTGAGTTCATGTATTCTACAGAACAACTTGCTCAAAAATGATTATCTCTCCACAGCATGAGCAATGACATTCAAGTTAGAGTGCCTATCTATTAATTCAACACTGTTTCAGTGTGTAGGAGGCGCCTTCTTAACAGACCACCCCTGGACCGGATTCTGGCCGGATAACGAAGTGCACGGTGAAACTGAATTTATGGAATACAGTATACCATAAAACAATTCACAAAATAAGCAGAAAAAATCACAGAAGCACATATTTACTGAATTACTGAATTTTGAAAGCTAAATAATTTGTAGACAATAACTTTTAAAATACATATTTAAGGAAGGAAAATACTGTAGTTCAGAAGAAATTGATAACTTTCTTCCTCACCTTACACCGATGGCCAGTTGAAACAATGCCGGCTAAAAGATTGTCTACTGTATATAATATTGAACTGATAATTCCTTCTGCGAAATGGAAAGGTAATGCCAACATCTCTCAACTTAAAGAAAATCGAAGCGTTGGTACCAAAAACTAACATAAGTCCTTACTTCTTAGTAACTTTGTTGTAGAATATACTGAAAAATGTATTTATTTATTTTCATTTATAGTTTTGCAAATTAGTATTAAATTATCTCTGTCCAAGAGGAAACCACAAACTATTTGTTTTTTGCATAAATTGTCCTCCAAATTAGTTTTCACTTCATATGTCATTTAACAAAATGCTATGCAAATTTTTCTTTGTGTGTTGTTGAGCATTTACAAATCAACAGAGTATATACAATAAATCTAATTCAATAGTCTGTTTGTCAGCCATCATTTCTATAAAAGTGACCACGTCGCTAACCATATCAACGGTTCAGAGGAAATAGCTCAGCGAAGGCCAGATGAACTCATATGCGGGCACATTCATCTCTCTCTCTGCATTTTTCTCCTGTCCTTTTATTCTGTCCATCATCATCGAATTCCTAAATACACGATATATTGAACGACTGACTGTTTGACGGGTGGTTCTGGGTTGAGGGACAGGGTGGAAGCTCTGAGAGGGATTCGTCTCAAATTTTCCACGCTATTTGCGATTCGTTGTCATGGCGACCCCCATCGGGTGTGTCGACTGACTGGCTGGCTGGAAAAGCTCAGGTGGCCACGAAACCGAGAGAGAGAGAGAGGGAGAGAGAGGAAGAGAGAGGGAGAAAGAATGCTTGCTGAGTGAGTGCACTGTTGTGGTGGAGAAGATGAAAACCATCTCTACATTAAGTCGCCAACCGTATACGTAAAGGGAGAATTTTACGCGTACTAGTGCGTATCTTGTAAAACAGTCATTCGTAAAGATTTCAATAATCATTTACGAATCTGCTCTGCATTTATCTCTTTTCAGTTAATGCATCCACTTTTGCACCTTCTACTTTGTCGTAGATCTTAGGTATATACAAGCCAGAGTCCTAATTAAACTCAAGTAGAATTAGGATATAATTCATATTTTTTCTTCGTAATAAGTTTGTTGCTTTATTTCTATATCTTTATGTAGCAGTTTATGTATTTAGGATTATCTAGCTATAAATATTTGATGTTAGGTAATATCATGGTTAACTGGAAGACAAGGCTCTCAGCCTTAACTTTGCCATGTCAAATAAAAGTCAAATAAATAAATATAATTTATTATTACTAGTTTTAAAAGAGAAGTCTTACGAAACATCTTATGTGTTTAGTGGCGAGGACCGGTTACTTTGGTTCAAATACTCCTCACACAGACTGAGACTTTCTACGGTTTTCTTCTCTCCCACTACTAGGTCTCTTAAATCCCCCTTTCCCATCTCTTTCGTAAGATATGCTGCTCGAGAAGGTACTTCAACCTTTAGATATGTGTTGGGTGTTGACAGTAAATTTCACTAATCGCGTTATTGAAAATTGAATACCGGAAATGCAAAAATTATGTAAGTGCCCAAAACGAATTTTTGCAGGAGAGAAGAAAACCTGACGATCTCCCCGCCTGAATCACACATAAGTACAACATCTTCCGTCACGATTTTGTTTTATTTGCAATGGTCTAGAAATTTCTAGATTGCAGGTTGTTGAGCTTGGCAATTCGAACGTTTTAATATCAAAATCGCGATTTTCGGATTTGTGTCACTTACATCGTTATTCATTTCTAGTCTTTAATTAAATAACAAGTTAAGAAGTATTAAACTTTAGCAGAGACCATCCCTCCGTCATTGTCCTAATAAGAAATTCGAATTATGTGTTAACATAAGTTTTGTGTTTACGAACTTTCGTACTTCATTCTATCTTCTTTGCTCGTTGTCCAGTATTTATCACCTTATTCTATTACGGTCTTTCTAATCGGGTCCTCTTCTGGAGCGACTCTCTATAACATTATTAATAATTCAAAACAAACATTAAAAACTACATCTTTCATTCAATCAAAATCATGTTCTATTTTCTTCGTTAATTATCTTAGCAATTAAGCCTTTTCAATCTTCCATTTTCTTCTAAAAGACTTACAAGAAGAAGTGCCAAAGTGCTACTCCAGAGTTCAAGTACAGAATAGGCTAACTTTATACTTTATACCTGGCCTCTGTAGTCCAGGAGGTAACGTCGCGGACCTTAGATCGGTAATGGGTTGGTATCTGGGTTCGAACGCTACGGCCGACCATCCTGACAAATTTTCCCAGGGGTTTCCTCAGTTTCACCAGGCGAATGGCCGGATAGTACCATAAGAAAAACCTGATCTAAAAATACCATAATAAATTCAAATAACCAAATGTGTATAAGAAGTGTTGTTTAAAATAATGGTTAAGATCTAAGTGTTGAAGAGACTTCCAAAACTTACACTCAAAAAGACATTACTTGCTCCTAACAATTCGTCTGCACATTACTAAGTATAGTAGAATTTCGTGAGTAAAGATGTTCAAATTTCGTGAGTGAAAATGTTTTTTAAAAATCGTGAGTACAAAGTAAAATTTCTTGGAAAGAAGCAGTTTCTTAAGTAGCTAAATATAAATAATATTTTCCAATGATATTTTAAAAGTTTAGACATAAACCTTGCACCAATACAGCCTAACACACACAATGAATTTCTTTGTGATCATATAGTTCGTATTTTTCCCACTAGTCAGCAAATCATGTTCGCAAATTTGCTGCCATCTACGGAGCATTCAGTGTATTTCATTTAAATACTTTCCGTTCTACGCGGGCTTGATGATAGATTTTTCAAGACGAATTACATTTTCTCGATTGTTTAGGCATTATATTCGTGATTGAATAAATAAAAATTGTATAATTTCTTAAATGGAGCTCAGAAGTCGTAGATGGAAGCAAATTACCCAAAATTTTGTGAGTTAAGAAGCACTTTTTCACAAAGATGGAAGTCTTCCGTCAAGTTTCGTGACGAAAAAAATGATAAGTTTTAATGGTTTAATCTTTCTGTAGCAATAGTCCAAATATGAACATTTTATTAAGATGTATGTTTCAGAAGATTTTCATAAGTGCAAAGAGATAATATTTAATGAGTTTCCTTATTATTGTGGTAAATGTAATGCAGACTAAGTATATTTGGATTAGCATCATCTCTAATTGAAAAATGTAAACTTATTCATTTAACATTACGACTCTAAATATATACGCAGAGTTTCACAAATCTTCTACAAGCGTTCCGTTCATATAAGTATTGGGTCTAATAAAATAAACTTTATTTTTAAAAGGGGCAGTCTAGTAACTTTGGACTACGGCTCGTTATGATTCGCTTTTTAGCCATTAAAATCCACACTCATGCCCCTGCCGGGACTTGAACCCGGGACCTTCGAGTCGTTGGCCTACCGCCGTATACCGCACGTCTACCCGGCCGGCATCTTGTGTCTAATGTATTATACGCAGCAGAGGTCTTAACCTTATTTGGTAGGATTTAGTTAGTACAAATAGAATCCACGTGACTTTAACAATTACTGTCAACTTATTTCAGAATGAATATTTTTGTGCAAAAATGAGAGTAATATTTTACAGTGTACAGTAAACATTTTAGAGTAAAATAAAAGTAATTTTTACATTGTAATTCAACATTTTATGTAAAATAATTTTACAGTGTGCAATGAACAATTTAGTTTAAAGTAAGAGTAATATTTTTTACAGCGTGCAGTGAACATTTTTGTGTAATATAAGAGTAATATTTTTACAGTGTACAATGAACATTATTGTGTAAAATAACAGTAATATTTTTACAGTGTACAGTGAACATGAATATTTACGACGTATTCCCGTTTGTTTGAACAGCTCTTTGTGTTCCTCTACTTGTCTTGCATAGGATGTGAAACTCATTCTAGGATTAGCTTTGCTTCTTTTTTTCTTTTACTGGGAGATGCAAGGGTTCATGTTCGATATCTCTCCTGAGGAACGTCAACTGCACGATCACAGCTTCAGAGGCTTTAAAACGAAGCCAGAGGTGAAAAGGAGAAGTAAAGACGAAGGAAATTTCACAGCTCCATCTCTCCCTCTCGACTTCCCACAAAGAATTCTCATTCTCTAGTATTCTCGTGTCAAAATAAAGTGGAACAACGTGACGTCATGCGTGAATACGTGGGTGTCTCTTTCTCTCTCCCTCTCCATGCGTTCGTTAGTGCGTGGGAAGAAGAAGAAATGGGAAAAGGGACTGAGATAGTGTGTGTGTGACCTCAGAGGCATATTGAAAGCTCTTCACTGACCCTGAGGTTACCAGAACAAAGGTTTATGGAATATTAGTCTTTTGATTAAACACCATAGTTTTCTCTCTTGATTGCGTATCATGTTTCCGTGCGCCTAATAATATAATTAAAATAATTAAATATGATTGTTAAGCGGGATGGAAGTGATATGAATCAAAGAATTGAACAGTATCACGACAGCTGACTGTAATAAATTAAACATTTTTTTTAAATATATTTTACTAGTGTTTTCAACGTACTTGTTTTTTTTAAATTGAAATTGTTTTTGTTTTTAAATATATGACGAACACGTGCGTGAAAATTAACGCGACAAACACTGGAAGAATAGGAATAATTTGACGAAAATGTTTATTTTCACACTTGATTAGAACCACTAGGCTATAGAACACGAATTGAAAGATATCGAGTGTGTTGGTTTCCTTACAGTTACATTTTTGTTTCTTTAACAGAAATATATTGCTAAAACTGTATGCCAATCTTTGGTACACCTGCTCTCAAATACAAGCAAGAGCTTAACGTTTAATTTGGTTCTTCCGTTAAGAGTATTACATTGTACAAATGTGCCAAATTGCTTGAGGTTAAACCCTAAAATCCATCCTGTTAGACTAACTTAATTTCAATTCCTGATTGCAACATTAGTGCCTTTTCTATTAACAGCTTCTTGTAATGTACAAAAGGAAATTATTTGCACGGATTTACCCTTCTCCCTTAGCAAAAACAATCTTCGCTTAATTTTTGTTCTTCTCATGCTTCAATATATACAGATCAATATGAGATAATGAACATCCAATCAGTAGAATTAAACTTCCGCACTCGCACTTTTAAGTTCATTTCAACTAAAAAAAAAACCAACGAATTTCACTTTAATTGCAATTAACGCAAGGAATCAATTAAAGAGAGAGGTGGCCATCTTTCGTCGCGTTTGTTACTCCTATTGGAAACTTTCCTCCTCTCTTAATCATTTTGCACTGTTCAACACCAGTGGGCGAACATTTTCTCCCCTGACTAACGAAAACAAAAGATTCTCTGATACTCTGTGGTTTCACAGTTCTTCGCTTATGCTTCTCTTTAGGTCTTCCTCTTCTTCTTTTAAAAAAAGGATGCAATAAGGTAAATTTCTCATTTCCAAAATTGCAAGCCAGCTTGTAATTCCTTCCTTTCTTGCCCTCCCACCCACACAAACAAGGCAGAGAGAGAGAGGAAGAAAGAAAGAGAGGAGAAAATACAACACAGAGCACGATACCAACACGTAGGTTGCAAGTTTTCCACAAAAGTTAACAGAACAAAAGAGAATGAAAGATTGCCTAAAAGAACCTCTCCAGAATAAAACACAAAATGCAAAGAAACACGGAAGATCTTTGCTACTCCGTGAGTGCATTATCAATAATGAAAAATAATGCAATGAGTTTTACGATGCAAATTTAAATGCAATAAGATAATAGAAGCAGACAAGTCTCAGCTATATTCCAAAATTATAGAAATTAATCTATTTCGCAAGCAATGAGGACATAATTACTGAAAAGATGATTTTATATTGCTGATATGATATGAAAACAAGTTAGAGAAACTTAAAGAAACTTTATTTTGTTTCGTTCTTTTAGTAACTATAGACTTAATTAAAATCCATGCAACGAACAGGGTTCGAACTCAAAACCTCTTGAAAGTTTGTGTGGCGCTTCAGACTACACAGCCTTAGAGATCGGCAAAATCAAATTAGAAGGAACTTTCCAGCACTAGTTTCTTGTCCATGAGTGAGATCTCAACCAGTCGACATTTTTATTAAGAGATTAAACTGTTATTCGAAGTGTTTCTGGAGTTCTTGTATAGATGACTCCATCGAGATCTAACAAGGAAACTCTCTCCGGTAGGACACGAAAATCAGCATGAAAATTTCACAGTGCATTGATGATGTGTTGAAATGAACACTTCTCTAGTTCTATGTTTCAGAGATTCACGGAAATTTTGTTCTGAACGCCTGAATGGTAGGCAAAACTTTATACATATTTGTTGAAGTAATGTATTTCCTCTTCACTTTTATACAAATGGTTGCGATGAAGATGATTTAAATGTTAGATTGAAGTTCTTGATGAAGTTGACGTGTTAATTAATTGCTTTGATCCTTGTCAAATGTGAATAATATATAAATACAGGGTGACCAATCATCTTATTAATTTCGGTTAATTAAATTTCTCATAGTGATATCTCTAGTTCTTTTATATTAATGATAGAAGTTGGAGCGCTCATAACATTAAATAGTATAATATATTACCTTATCTACCAAGGTTTACTTTATAATATTTGCGAGTTGCAAACGCAATTTCTCATAAAGTTTGCAAAGAAACTAATAAATAACCACATGATTTTGTAAATAGAACCTAAAAGTCATTGACATGATGTGTCCATGTTGTCATTTAAGAAAACAGAAGACAACATTGACTTGACACATGTTGTCATTTAAAAAAAAATCACTTTTTGCCACTAGACCACGATGGCACATTCTATCTTAAATTAAAATGTGTGTATGTCGGGATTCCTTATGGAAATCAATTGGTTACGAAAAATAACAAGATGGGAAGTTTCCTTTGGGTCACCCTGTATTTATATAATATTCGCATTTGGTAGGGATCGAAGTAATTAATTAACAGATCAACTTCATCAATAACTTTAATCTAACATTTAAATTATCTTCAGCGCAACCTTTTATATAAAAGTGAAATGCATAACTTCAACAAATATGTATGAAGTTTTGCCTACTCGTCAGGCGTTCAGAACAAAATTTCGAAAATTTTGAAGTCCTGTAACTCATGTTCCGTGAATCTCCGAAACGTAGTACTACAGGAGTGTCCATTTTAACACATCATCATTGTACTATGGAATTTTTATGCTGATTTTCGTGTCCCACCGGAGAGAGTTACCTTGTAAATAACGATACTGGAGTTATCGGATAATGTCAAAAAATAGGCGCCCACAGAAAAACAAATATTGGTTTTCCCTCCCTACAAGGAAACGGGTAAGTGAAGTACTAGAGAAAATACACGATGTGCCAGGGAATATTCCCCTTTCTCCCTAAAAATAACGTCGTGGATACAACAGATATCCTCGATCGTCGGCTTTCAGTCTAATCCAATATTGGCCAAATGTTTTAGTTCTAAGAGCTTTGTACGTTTGCTATAGCTGTGCGACCTGTTTTTATTTTTGTCTTAATTCTTGAATTATGCACATACTGGACTGTGTACACGCTGTAAATAATATTTAAATTTTTCTTTACAAGAATTAGGAAAGAAACCTATAATATTCGCAAGAATATGAGTTAGAAATAAAATTCTGGCTCATATTAGTTCAAACTAGAATTGGACGATGACCGAGATTAATTGTCCTCTCTGCACAACATTACATATTCATTAAAATTTTAATGGCTTCGATCAGTCCAGTATAGCTCTTAGCTAGAGGTCAATGGATTACTCTGATGGATTTTTATTATTATTTCTTTCTTTAATACTTCAAGCCTAATATTTCAAGACGACTTCAACTGAATATTTATATTTTAAAAAATAAAAAAAAATGCATATCAGACTGGAGTCTTTTTTTTTTTCTTAAAAAAAAAACGCGAGGGCGGTAGTCATTTTCTTTGTGCTTCTTAAGCATTATTGAAACATGCTTAGTCATAGGAAGAAGTGGACGAGGGAAAACTCTTTTGTAAAATGATGATTTAAATGTAAATTGGATTTTCTTAGAATTCATTATTCCTCGAAAGCGCACTACTATGTGAGCTGCAAATCTTGTGCGAAAAGGAATTTTGCTTAATGAAAACGAGAACTCGTGCTGGTCTTTTTTTCTTCTCTAAAGAAGGGGCAGAGAGAGAATATGAGATGAGAGGGGAGAGTGAAGGCGACAGAAAAAGAGAGATTACTTTTCAAACTTCCAGATTTGGAGTCGTTCAAACAAGGAATCTGGGTAAAAAAAATGACGCAAAGACAAATTAAATTATGTTTGATCATAGTTACGCAGAGAAAATGTATGGATAAATTCTTTGAACTTCTAATGTTAATGGGACACTTAGATAATAGGGTTCTCACAGCTTTGCTAAGAAGAAATATTATTGTCAACAAGTTTCACCAAGTAATTTTATAAAAAAGAAGAAGAAAAGATGGCAAGAGAGCACAAACATACACTGGAAAAAATAGCTGTGTTAATTCAACACAATGCGGTATTCCAGTGTGACTACCACTTTTGTGTGTTAAATCAACACAAAACACGGTGTTGATTTCGGTACAGTGATAAAAATGTTACAGCTGCAGTGAGATTTGAACATGGGTTGCTCAGTTAGAAGTCGAGTATCTTACCGACTTGGCTAAATCGTCAGACAGGAAAGACATTAGATGCAAACGATATTTAATGAACAACATATGAATTAAACGACTACACTATATTTAGACAGTGTAGTGGATCAAATATATGTAGCTGAACCCCCTCCCAAAAACTAAGTTACTTGCACGACTTATCCCATTGTTTAATCACTTCCTATTTGTCAATTCAGAACCAGAATTCCCATTCATTGAGAATATTCTATTTCTATGAAAGCAAGCAAGATGGTGACAGCCAAACACTTGTCCAGCATTACTGATTTCTTATCGTAACAACATGTCAAATGCTGCGCTTGCTTTCATAGAAATGGAACATATTCTCAATAAATGGGGATTGTGATCCCTAATTGACCAAGGGGAAAGTGATTAAATCATGGCATAAGTCGTGAGAGTAACTTTATTTGTATTCGGGGTTCAGCAACATTCTTTTTATCCTCTATATTGTTTCAATCTGACGAGCGAAGTCAGTAAGACGCTCTACTTCTAATTGAGCAAACCATGTTCAAATCTAGCTGCAGCCGTAACTTTTTTCTCCCAGTACCGAAATCAACACCGTGTGTTGTGTTGATTTAACACACAAAAGTGGTAGTCACGCTGGGACACCGCATTGTGTTGAATTAACACAGCTATTTTTACTGTGTAGGGAATGAAACTGCTGAACCATATCTACAATAGCACTGGGCGTTCGTTTGTAAACTAAAGAAGTTGTTTTGCGGTTTTTATCTATGAAGAAATTTATCGTGAGTCAGATGTTATAAGTAAACAAGGTGATTTCACCATTGCTGTTTTATCAAAAGCGACATATCATTCAGGAGAAGTTTAATCTCTTCTTCTCGTCCACGGTTATGCTCTTTCATTTTCACCGTAATTATTTTTTTCATTTTGTATTACTAGCTGTGAATTGCATGCAGCTATTCACGTTTCGCATACGACCATAAAGTTTAATTACACCATCAAACCTGCAGTTAGAGTGTAAATTTTATATTAACTAGTCTTTTTTCGTTTCATTATTATTTCAAATGTTGTTTTCCGTACACTGTAAATTAAAATCTGCTTTATCGGTTCGTTGATACCAAAGCTATAGGAAAAGGAACTTTATAATTCACGCTCAGTCCGTCTGTCCGCCTGTGTCCACTAATTAAATCTCAGGAATCACAAAGTGTAGAGAGGTACTAGATGTGTTGTTGGAAAGGTATTGACTAGACTAGTTCAGAGGCGCGCTGGAACCGTCTAGATTAGTGCATTGGTTCAGTGTTGCCAACCTATTCTTAAGAGTTCAATTGGATGATTCTGTACATGTTACAGCGTCGACTTTATGAATGTAGCTCGACTGTGATTCCCAATATCTTTTATCCGTTCTATTCAGGGCCGGCTCTAGGTCTTTCGACGCCCTAGGCGAAAAAAATCTGCGCCCCCATTGGGCATAAAAGCATTATCGCTATTTCTGTTGTACTTGAAATGAGGAACAAAAAGTAGAAATGTATTCCAATGTAAAACCTTGTCGTTGTCGTGATCCATTTAGTAAATAGTGTACATCTAAAGAAGATTAACATTATTCTTCGTTATTAACATTTAATAAAAAAGATTTGTAATCTTATAAACCCTGAGTAGTGGTTGGGATGTGTAAACAAATATGCACTTTACTTTTCATATACTATGTTTTAAACACAAAAGTTGAGAGCCATTATAAAAATTGATTTGGATTTTCACTTAATGCATGAGTTTCTTAATAATAATGTCAAAGTCACTTTTTAAGGAAAACTGATTAACAGTATTTACAGCCCTAATGGTACTTTTCTTGCTTCCAATTTAGCAAACTCTTTCATAAGAACTGTCGGGTCTAACTGCCTTGCCAACTCACTTTCAGTGAAAAGTGTGGCTAGACCCACAAGTCTTTCCTGGCACACTGTACTACGAAGATATGTTTTAATTCATTTTAATTTAGAAAAAACTTCTTTCTGCAAATGCTACGGAAAATAGCAACGTGAGCAAAATATGAAGAGCTACACAAACATTAGGAAATCCATTTTCAAGACTATGTTGGTAAATATAGCTTAGGACTTCTTCAGGGGTTGATACTGAGTCATGGAGATGATGGCAAATCGCTCTTAGTTCAGAGCACAGTCCTAGAGCGTTATTGTCAGATTCATTGAAACCTTCTTCATTTGTTTCAATTCTTAAGGCCTTTTCCAAGTTTTCACACATCAATTTTACCTCTGCTGCAGTTTTGATCTAAAGTTCATGAATGTTGTACAAAAATCCAAAGACACCGTTCAACTGAGAAAATCTTTCTTTTACAGCATTAGTAGCTGTGTCTCAAACATCAGAATAAAAGTGGATCTTGAAACTTTCGGAGGGGTCAGCTACATTTGCAGATTCATCTGTTAATTCGTAGTCAAACATTCTCTTCCTTTTTTCGAATATGGACCTTCTCTTGCTCAAAAACTGGTTCTATTCCAACTTCTTCTGCTACTTCATTAGCATCAACCACAACTCCAAATCATTCTAGCAGTAATCAATACTATTATGTTCCTTTCAAGGTGACTAAGTGCTCTTTGGAGAGACAAATCCTTTTCTTGCAGTATTTAACTAGCTAAGTTCGCTTGGAACAAAATGTTGTGCCATGTGACAAGAGCGACTGTAAACTTGAAGTCTGAGATGTTGTTAAGTAACCCGAGGGCTTCTCCCTTAGTTTTGATGCCACTCGAACCTGCCTATCTTGAGAAATCTATTCCAAAGCACACATTAGCTAACTGGTAACGCAGAGGCGTTAGTGCATCAATTCCACCGGACCATCTTGTATCACTCAGGAGTTTTAGTATCAAAGATGGCACATGAACATCCAGTGAACATTTCTCTTCGCAGTAAGCGCCAGCGCAAAGGAGTGGGACTGTGGGAAGCGCAGGGTTGCCAAACCAAATAGTTACTATCCCATTTTACAATTACAATGACAACAAAAAATAAAATACTATCTGCGCTTCATTATCTACAAATACAACTTCTTCTTCATAAACGTGTGGGGCCCTGAAGTAAGCAAGTTTTAATTAATAATTAATGCTTGTAAACCATACGTAATAAAATAAATCCTAAATTTTCCGCCCTTACATTTAAAAAAAATCTAGCGCCCTAGGCAGCCGCCTAGATTGCCTAAATGACCCTGGCTCTATTCATCAAACCCAGCAGCTTTTCTTACTTCAAAAAAAAAAAAATCTTATGGTTAAATATATTAGCGATCAATGACTAGCGAAATGACTAACATTATTGGTACAAAGACTTTTTTTGTCGAAGATGAGTGTTTTCTCAGTTCTATAAGATGTAGTATAACTTTCTCGCTGCTTTTTCTTCTCTTTGTGAATGCTTGCGTGATTCTCTAAGCCGACTTTTTGGAGAAATTTTAGAAAAAATGTTAACAATTTTCTGTACGATGAGAAGCAGAAATGCGAGTTTGACATAAGTTTTCTAGGACTCTAATAACATTAATACCAGTTCTTTAACTCGGATGAGGACTTTAGAATATATATATACGTATCTCTGACCAAACAGACTGGTCTTGCATTTCTAAAACTACCCTTTCAACACGCTTATCACGCTTGGATTACCATTTTTGTAGGTTTCTCATGTTCTTATATCCATCACTTGAGTCCACTTCTTCTTCGTCTTCCCTTTCTTCTTTATATCCTTCACTTTCTCCCGCTCTATCTTTTTATTCCTTACGATAAAATGTCAGGAATGAAATTGTCTTTTTCGTCCTTCTGCCGTGACGAGAGAAAGAGAACGCTAAAATTTTCAAAAGTGATCGGCATGACTGAAATCCTTTCGGGTTTTCGTATTTTCTCACCGTGTTTTTCAGAAACGCAGAAACCTTCCTACTCTCTTAAAAGATAGGACATTCCAGCTCAAGAAGTGATGTACACATTGCTTGAGATATTTTTATTGCTGCTTGCGTGTGATAAGAGGATCAGTTGGATTTTATGTCGTATAGAGGAACTATGTTCGTCAAACAACAAATATCTCTATTTTTACCTCTTTTCTTCTGAAAGCTTTCAGTTTTGTATGCATCATCAGTGGAATACAGTCAGAAAAGTTCCTATCTATACTACAAAACTGAGAGTTCACCAGAATATATATATGCGGTCAGAAATCTGGGTACAAGGTTTTGAATGTTTACTATCGGTCTTGATTTGAAGTCGTAAGATGCAAATTGTATTTTGAACATCGTGTTTCTCTTGTGACGTTACCTGAATTTTATTTATCTGTTCACTTAAGATCTGTACCATACATGGGTGCCTATATACACGTATCGAGATGATCGACTCTCAGAGAAAAAGTCCATTTCTATAATGTGTATGTGAACATTATAAGAACTAAAACGAATTTGTTTGAATTGATTTCTGCTTACAATCTATTGTAATACTTATAAAAGTTTCTCGTTGACTTTTAAAATATAATCAGAAATTTTCTCTTCTCTGGATCAACGTAAATGTTATTTTTGTCTCAAAATTGAATTTATATCAAGAACAATTTTGTCAGAAAACACTTCACCTCATTTTTCACTTCCTCGCCATCTCATGAAATTTCGGCGTGTTCGGCCGCGACACAACTTGTCGAAATTGCTGTGAGTTCGTCTCTTTGTCCTTTACACACGCACCTGCTAATTTGCGCATTTATTAGACGTCGTTGCTTCATTCTCTTTAAATAGGTTAAGTGTTAATTGAGTTATGTCTGGAAAATCGCCCGATTTCTAATGCACTCATCAGATTTTCATTTGAACTTATTTACGGGCTTTAGGCATTTATGATTCGGGCTGGTATAGGTTAGGAAAAGGATGCGGGAAGGAGTCGGCCAGGATTCCATAACGATATTTGCCTGGTATGGGTAAGGAAAACCCTGGGAAAATGTGAGTCAAGATGAGCGGCCAGTGGTATCGAAACTATAATGCAAAGCTTGCGCTCTATCAACTGAGCCATGGTCGCTCGGTATGAAGTCATCTGAAGCAAACAATTTAAAGCGATATGTTAGTCCTCCTCCGTTACCAATGGTTGCAAGTTGAAACTTTACTACCAAATTGCGCTTCGTATAGTCACTAATGACGTAGCTAATTTTAATGTTATCCTCTCCAATTCAAAGTTCTTATCTGCACCAAACATCACCAATAACTATATGAAATAATTCATATTTTGATGTTTCTTCCAGTTTTGTTTCTGATCTTTGTCACATCTGATGATGAGGATGAGTCTTTCTGCCCGGAGGCAGGTATAAAACCCCGGGCAAATGAACCGATGATGGTTTGCTATTGTCTTCATCGCATGGACATGGGATCCTAAGATCGAGAACCACAGTTTAAACTGGGCTTGGAACCACTTGTATTCTCACGGGACATCGAACGCGGAACACTTGATTATAGCAAGCGTCACCACACTGCGAAAAATAACTGTTAATTCAACACAATGCGGTGTCACAGCGTGACTACCACTTTTGTGTGTTAAATTAACAAAACACAAGGTATTGATTTCGGATTTGGGAGTAAAAATGTTACTGCTTCAGTGAGATTTGCTTAGTTAGAAGTCAAGCGTCTTACCGACTTGGCTAAATCGTCAGACAGGAAAGGCATTAAATGCAAACGATATTTAGTGAACAACATTTGAATTAAACGACTACACTATAGATTTAAACAGTGTATGGGATCAAATATTTTTATGCTGCTGAGCCCCAAAACAAATTAAGTTAATTGCACGAATTATCCCATGGTTTAATCACTTCCTATTTGTCAATTGAGAACCAGAATTCCCATTCATTGAGAATATATTTCTATGAAAGCAAGCAAGATGGCGACAGCCAAACACTTGAGCAACATTACTGCTTTCTCATCGTAAAAAAAAAGTCAAATGGTGCGCTTGCTTTCATAGAAATGGAACATATTCTCAATAAATGGGGATTGTGATCCCTAATTGACCAATGGAAAAGTAATTAAACCATGGCATAGGTCGTGAGAGTAACTTTGTTTGTGTTTGGATTTCAGCAACATTTTTAGGTAGATTTCGAAGAAAAATTACCTATTGAGATCGGTACGAAATCAAAGTATATATATATATACGTCTTTCTACCTATATATATATATATTAACACGCTAGCGGCCATAATTTTGAAGATATTTGAACCAAATTTTTATATGTTGTTTATAGGCTTAATAGCTCGGTTAAGTTCGTTAATGAGCAAAATCGGTCGCCATCTTGGATCCAAAATGGCCGCCGAAACCATTGTTGTATAGAATACACAGCCTAAACTGCTGGGGCTATTGAAATCAAATTTGACATAAAGTTACAACATCACTGTTTGATTACGAAAATGTTACCTAATAAGTTCAAAGACGCCATCTTGGATCCAAAATGGCGGAAGGAAGAAATCTATTTTTCATATCATTTGAGCTAGAGATACGAAATTTTGCATAAAGGTGTATTGTCACTAGTAGTTCAAGAAAATATTACGAAATGTTGAAAAAGTCGCCATCTTGGATCCAAAATGGCCGCCGACCCCATTGTTGTATATTTTGCACACCGTTTGATCTGGATAAATTAAATTTTACTTGAATATGTACCATCACAAGTAGGTCACGACAATATAAGAAAACTTTCTAAAAATCGTCAACTTGGATCCAAAATGGCCGCCCAAAAACCCAATTTCCCAATCATTGAAGGTAGAGAAATGAAATTTTCTTTGAAGGTGTATGACCAAGAGTAGGTTACAATAAATGGGGCACACCTCCCCTTTGGGGGCGCAGGCCCCCGTGAGAGGGTGCAGATGGACACCATGGTGGTGTAGTGCTGCAGGGAGATTTTGGTAAAGATAAAGGAGGCGCATCCTCTCAAAATCACTGAAGTTGGGGGGCAAACCCCTTACGGGGGTTTAGGGGGCAGCGCTCCAAGCGAAGCAAAGCAGCGAGTATATATACGTCTTGTGGGGTATCGTTGAACAGCTCTTGATGAATGATCTAAAAATCAATAAATAGTTTCTCGATAGCTCTCATATAAGGCGAAATTTGAATTTTTGAGAATAAGAAAAACTTCGAGATCTACCTCAGCCTGTAGGCCTACCGAAAGGGATTTTTTTTATTCTCTATACTGTTTGAATCTAGTGCTCTTTCTGTCTGACGATTTCGCGAAGTCGGTAAGACGCTGGACTTCTACCTGAGCAACCCATCTTCAAATCTAGCTGCAGCCGTAATTTTTTTCTCTCAGTACCGAAATCAACACCGTGTTTTGTGTTGATTTAATACATAAAAGTGGTAGTCACGCTGGGACACCGCATTGTGTTGAATTACCACAGCTATTTTTTATTGTGCACTAACCCACCGACTATTGTAAAGGAGAAAAATCTGCTTCTTGTATATTTAAAGAAGTCAACTTGTTATCACGATTTGAAGGCACTTTATGCCTATTTTCACAAAAGATAGACTGATTCAATAGGTGGTAAGAATGGGTGGACTTATTCCCTCCAAAATTGGTGAGCAGAACTCCATGTTTTATCCACATCATAACTTTCAATTTATTGTCGTTTCCATGGTAACAAGCTGCTTTTGTTAAAACTTACATTCGCCATGCATGTGAGAAAGATTGCTTCAAACTCGGAAGGAATAGAAGAGATTTAATACTTAAACCACGTTAGAATATTAAACTATTTACCGTTTCCATAGTAACGAGACTCAAGTTTCTAGAACATTACATTAAATATAGAAAATTTGCTCAGTACAGTTCTATAGACATTGCAAAAGATGAATGCTTCATCTTTTGTTTTAACAAATCCAACTACGAAACACACAATAAATATGTCATGTTTCTCGTTTGATATTAAAGAAATTGAATGCAAAAGTGTGTTAGAGTTTATCAGTGCACATTACGCCCAAAATGTTTAAATAAACAGAGAAACGTTCAAACGTTGATTCATTTACAGTAAAGAGAACCGTAGTAGCGTGTATGTACACTTTCTCTAAACTTTGAACAAGTCTTTTGTCTCATCGATAGATGGCTCTGAGCTCAATATCTTATTTTCTTAAATATTCTGAAAAAAACTGAAATCCTAAGTGGTTTAGGATTTCCTGTTAGCTGAAATATGGCCGTACGAACCAATCAGAAGCTAGAATTTATCAGAATGATTAAGAAAATAAGCTATTGATTTAAGTGACATCTGACGATGAGAAAAAATCTTCTTGAAAGCCATAAAGAAGTGTGTCCATATTTTTCATTAGAGGCTACTCATCTGTGTGGTTCTTTGTGTTTAAAGAGTATAGTCAGTGCTCCTTCACAATATAAACTCTGACTGATTAATTTCAGTGGCATAGATTGCATTACAGTACACGTGCATTCTGGGAAATAACTTTTCTTTCGTCTACATTTAAAAAAAAAATCAGTTACATTTTCCAAATAGATCTAAACAGTGTATGGTTCAACATAGGTTCGTAGACCAGTTCATGCATATTCTTAAAATTTTCAGTTTAATTCTGTAGAAAGGAAATTAACGTGACACCAAAATGAAAGTATATACTTTTGATAACAGTGGATTATTTTAATTTTCTGTTAAAATAATGAACTTTTCAAGATGGTTTGCACTAATCGGATCAAAGTCCAGGTCAAGGTTGCCTTCCTCTCTCTCTTCTTTCACAATGAGGAACTCACATTTCTTTTTCATAATTGTTGGTGTTACGTGACGCTGACAACGTGGGTAAAGAGTATTTTATAACTTACTTTCTGACATAATTATGTTAGATTACTGTTTGTGTTTGTTCATTGACCTTGTTTTTAAGTGCTATGTTGTTAATAATGCACTGGCTACTGTAATATTAATTTAATTGATGAAAATATTATTATAAATCTAGATATTAGTCAAAATACCACGCAATGTTATTGAAAGGTAATAAATTTGAATGACTACAGATGTCAGTAAATTCGATACATCGTTTTTATACACTACGAAGTTATTCTCAAAGATTGACTCATTATTTTCATTTTAGAAATGAAGTAAGTAATAATGATCTTTGATTAATTAATTTCAGTTTGTTGTATATCGTACTATTTTTTTCTATGAAAGGATACTTAAAGTTTCTCTGCGCCATTACACTGACGACCTATAAGTTAGTTTCAGAACTAACAACTTCGATTAAACTCCTTACTGTTCCTATATAACTCGATTGCATTTCTTACAACTGGACATTTCCTAACAAGGAAGGGTCATGAACGTGTCAAACGGACTTCTGAATCAAACATAATCCATTCGAAAGAGATATCAGACGTATGTTCATGGGCAAAAAAATGGTGCCAAGGACAACGGGATAGCCTCCTATGCCCTAAAAATCATTTTAAAAAAATGACATTTTAAGGAAATTTGAGACTCTTAGCTAAATAGCTA
>JAGDQP010030844.1:1082-22318 GCA_022664845.1 Lepisma saccharinum | reverse complement strand
AAACTCTACTTACACACCCGAAATTGACATTTTTGGCAGAATCGCTGAGTGCAAAGGATGATTATTCATAAATTTTGAATTTACCCATTCAACGACTCCTTAAATAATAATTTTCACCTGGGGCGGTTTAGTTGGAGTTTATTTTACTATTTCTAACGTATAAGCAATAAGTTCTACTATTTCTAACGTAAACTGCCATAATTTTATCTAACGTTGTTAGTTATGTAAGAAGAAAAAACAGATTTTGAATAGTTCTAAATCAATTTAGTGAATTCGGATCGTTCAGATCATTACAGATTCCTAACAAGTAAGTATGTTGAAATTGGTGCTGGCAAGGATCAACAGGTTTCCTGGAGGTATCTTCCCAACTTATGTGGGGGAGGTGTATTTTCTCAGTGGAATACATAAAATTAGAACCTTCGTTAAGCTCGAAAGTGTTTAATATCTCTTGAGGGAAGGAAATGTCCCATCTCCTCCATGATTTCGCACCCTGTGTATGGATATAAAATACACATATATAAAATGTGTATAAAATATGCATAATTACGCCTAAAAGTATTCTAATTCTGCTTAAAATTCTGAATGTAGAGTGCGTTTGTACACCTGGACCAATACCATAAATGTGTCCGTAAGTGTAAGTTTACTGAACGCGGTACTGTTGTTCTTAACCTGTCAGTGATTCTGCCAAACTCCCGCTCCCAACGGGAAGGTGTGACCCTTCCAAATTCTCGAGCACACAGGCAACTTTAATTTTTTACGGCTAAGAATCAATTGAACGCAGTAAAACGTTACTTACACCCTCGTTACTTACTCAAACAAGCTACATAATAGTTTAAAAAAGCATAGCGCCACCGTATAAATCAAGTGAACGTTCAAAACGAAAATACCATACCGTCATTTTTTACAAAAGATAATGCTAAGCTATTGGATAGTACCTACCAGTATTAGATTTAGTCATAGTTGTTCCCAAAGTTTCAGACCATGAGGAACCCAATGATGTATGGCTCATCTCTGTCTGTTTTGAGTTACTGAGATTTAAGAAAAACGGATAGGCCAAAGACTGTATATTTCCATATTCACTAGCGTTTACACGGGGACGCTAAGAACTACCCAGGCAGTATCGTCGCGGACTTTGGATCAGCATTGGGCAGGTACGCGAGTTCGACACTGGGGAGGCATATAGGTTTGAGTCCTCCAGCCGTCCATACAGATTGAGAATTTCCGGGCTTTTCTCAGTTTCAGGAGACCAATGCCGATGTAATACGTTGCAATCAATTGCATTTGAAAGGAATTTGCAAAGAAAATTTTTGTTACTTTCTGCTTCATTTCAAGATATCGTTGTTTTTTTTCCTGTTGATCGGCACAACAGTGCAAATCATTCGGTTTGCTGGGAATTACATTTCAAATTGGAAAATATGGCATGCTTACGCAGTTCGAATGTCAAAACAAACACAAACCCTCTCTGTCTCTGTTTCTTTGTTTCTTCCTGGTGGATAAATATTATTTAATGATACTCTGCATTCATATTTAAATCAGGATTTAGTATATTGTCAAGTTTCTAAATGTAGTAAGTCTACATAAAATGCACTAAAACTTTGTTTTCAATATGTGAGACACATTTAATGTACGAAAATATATTCTAACATTGCCTATTTCTGACATATGATGAATGAAAATAAGTGTTAAAAGCACTTAAAATATTAGTGCAAAATATTTCTGTAATTTAAGGGGGACGCCTTTCTCAAAGAGGCAGACGATTCCTTGAAAGGGGCACTATCTAATAATTTGTATACAGGGTGATTCACGACGAAGTCAGATGAACTACCACCTGAACTAAGTCGACTCAATTCACTTAATAAAGAAATGGAAAGATTGCCAAAATGGCAAGCTTGAGCTGGACTGAAGCCCGATCCGCTTCCTTAGTCCTTATTCAAAGCCAGCTACCAGCACCTAGTCCGTGGTCCAGGGGGTAACGTCTCTGACTGCGAAGAGACAATGGGTAGGTACGTGGGGTCGAACTCCGTCGGCGACCATCGTGACATTTTCCAGGGGTTTCCTCAGTTTCAGACAAATGCCGGCATAGTAACTTAAGAATGGCCCTGGCCGATACCTTCCTTATCATTGCCCTTACCCTTACCCTACCTGAGCCAAAGTTGCCTGAACGCCACAGAATAACTCAAATTCCAGTGACTGGATTTACTGGGCCACGGGAGTTGACGAGATGCTAGTTTTCAAATTCCCAAAAATCGTGAGGAAGGGAATTAATGTGTACATTTTATTTCTGATAATATAATTTGTGCGTACCCGTGTTTCTTGCTCTTTCTTCTTGCGCTACTTTTCTTGTTTACATATTCTGTCATCCGATAGATTATACGCTCCCACCACCACCGGGGTTTCGAAAAACTCAAAAAAAAAGCGTTAAACCGGACTTCTATTACTTTTACCCCTCGCACCTCTATTATTTAGGGATTGATTAGCAGAAACCTTTTTAATATTATCATGCTGATGTTACTTTTAATCTTGTAGTAGATTTAGTAGTTTTTAATTTCCCCTCGGGTTTGTTTTTACTACTCAAATTAAACAAGTTAGCGCTGTGATTCAATTAATAATCGCGATGACTCCGGTCCCTTGATAGCATCTGAAACACAAAATATGTGGCATTTTCTCATAGGTTGGCAACAATGAAAACTCGGGTTCTTAGGGCCACAGTGTTGTTACATTGTCCCCAATAATGTTAATTCCAAGTTGGTGTGGTTATGTCGAAGTGTATAGAATTATTTTTTTTAAAAAATGAAAAAAGTGGCAACACTGATATCTGGAGAACAACGTCGAACCCGGAATACCTTTGCGACCTTGCCCAGTGCCAAAGGAAGACAATTCTTAGTTTGGGGTACATCGATGGACGCGTGTGGAATTGTATAGCTTTGCCACCCCCGTTACACACCTGGGGCTGTGAAACCAAAAAATTAGAAACCCGCTTCTAATAAACTGACGAGACTTTTCTAATACCTTAACCAAGTCCCTACGTCTTCTAGTTCCTGAGATATAGGAGTATAAGTTTTACCCGAATCCCCCGTTTCACCCTATAGGGTGTCTAATAAAAAGTAGAAGAGCCAATCCTAATGAACTGACGAGGGCCATCCAGTGACATGTCAAGCAAGTCCCTAAGTCTTCTAGTTCCAGATATAAGAGTCTGAGTTGTACCCCAATCCCCCGTTTCACCCTATATGGGGTGACTAATACAAAAAGTAAGATAGCCATTCCTAATGAATTAACAAGAGCTTTCAAATGATACCTCAACCAAGTTCCTACGTCTTCTGGTTCCTGAGATATAATTTCTTGCAACAGACAGACAGACAGACGGACAGACAGGAGCGGGATATAAAGTCCCTTATTTTAGTTTCAAGGGACCTATAACTTACACCCCAAATTGTTCTTTACTTCCATTTTGAAGCTCGCTGAATCCAAATCTTTTTCCTTTTTTCTACCCCTACTTTATTTGAATAGGGGGGGGGGGGGCGTAAAACCCAAAACTTCACGGAGGACCACCAATATTTGAGGTTGAAAACTCCCGGAGTCTCTGATACTAAAACTGTTTTCAGTTTCTCCATATCATTTATACTTTTAGAGTTATTACAATTTCTTTTTTGATTGCGAGGGGTTCTTGCACTAAACCCATAAGAATACACAGAGCTACTTAAGATGGCCTCGTGACCTTAGTTTCTGCCCTGTTGCTTCGTAACTTGGTTCATATCACCTTTCGTCCTTTCCGAATGGAACGCCAAGGTCAAGTTTGCTCTTTTATCACCCAACCCTCTTCTCGTGATCCAAATATGAGCCCTTCACTGTTTTCAATATGTATGTGCAAAACACACACACGCACACACACATAGACACTGTGAGTTCTGTACGTTGTGAGGAACAAGACAGCAAGAACTGGTGGGAGAAATGAACGCATGCGCAGTTAAGTGTGTGTTAGATCACGCGTCAGGTTTGCCAACGTCTATGTGGATTCCAGTAAAGGCATGGTATGAGTGAAAAAACCTATACATCTTTATACGATTAGCGAGGGCAGCGCCACGCACGGAATGTGCAGGAACTTAAGCTATACATTTTGTATGCACTTTTATATCAAATGGAATCCCGGATCCAATTTTACAAGTGAAGTTTTTTGAGGTACTTGGACGTTGTAGAGTACGAATAACACGGCTTTTAAAGTAAGACCCGAATACGGATCTCAGAAACACCGGGGTCTCATAATGACGGCGAACAGTAAATGTAAGTGAGTCGCAATGATAGTGGGATGTATATATATATATATATATATATATATAATCAATAATTTTTCGCTCAATATAACGTCGTCGTGGGTTGCAAATACTAATAATATGTCGTCGTATGTATGATCAATATCTTGAAATGCCTTAATAATCTTCCTCCCCTTAATAAAGTCGTCGTCGTATTTAATATATTTACAAATTGCTTACATCCGTCTGTTTTTCTTTATCTCACGGCTTCTGGGGATTCTCATTGATTTGTGGCCCATGGACGTGAAGAATGCTCGTTTAAAAGATTATCCCGTCACATACTGCTCCAAATCAACGGTAACATATAGCACAGTGGAGGCTACTGGATAACTAATTCAGGACAATCGCTTTCCACCACACTAAATATGCCAATGAAAGCATAACAGTGCAGCTTACCAATTCACGTCGAAATGCCTCAAGGAAAAACGCGGTACTAAACGTGACGATCTTTATTAAACGCTCAACACATGAAGCTTATGATAGCTTTATGAAACTTCCTTGCATATCCCCAAAACAATTCTTTACATGACTGTTGCCTTTAGACTCCGATTACTTGCTAGCTTCAGTTCGTAAAGACTCAAATTTTCTGACAAAAACTATTTAATTTGCTCAGCTCAATTAGAATAATAAATTATATTGTATCTTGTCTACATATTTAAATTATTCACTTCTCATATCCCTCACCATTTCCTATATAATACAACTCTTTACTCACCCGCCTGACATCTTTTCCGATGTAAAAATAAGCAATATATTAAATCATGGTAATTAATCGTTCTCATCTTTGCAACAATGGATGATTTACTTGGATCAAGATAATCTATTTTCCATCGACATATTAAAGTTTGAATGTTAACAATCAATTCTGATTAAATATTTAAAATAAACCCATAAAATCAACTTTATATCATACCACATACCATATCATTTTCCCCGTTCTCCAGCACACACCCCCCAAAAGAAAGCACTCATACTATTCTCATACTCATAATACCATTTCATAACAACGTTTTTTTTTTAATCATTACTTTTTTTTCATAACATCACAATTGAATTTTTTAAATAAATTCATAAAATAAAGTTTCTATCGTACCGTATACCATATGGTATGTGGTCCATTGTGCTAAATTTCTGACGAAATCCTGCTTGTTCCCTACCCTGGTTAAAATCTAAGTCTCGTTCTATACGATTAAAAATAATTTTTTGGATCCATTATTTAAATTTGATTAGGCGAGACTATACGCAAGTAGTCAATGAAAACAAGCTGATTAGTCATTTTTGACTAAAAACGGGTGTGATTAAATGCATGTTGTTATTTTTGATTAAACAATTGTTCGGTGTGATATCTTTCCGAATCGAGCCTTACGCATTCTATTGGGTTTCCCACCAAGCCATAGGTGCTATAACGATATTCTAGACGAGTGTCGACGCTGTGCATCTCTGACTGTATTAAAAAAACTAATAAGCAAAATACTGTAGATACAATAGAAAGGTGAATGAAAATGGAGTAGAGTGTCTATGTCTCTATTCTTTATCTACTTTTCTTTTGTGTCCGTGTCTCCGAATCTGCAGTGAAGAAAATCGCTGTATTATACTTTTCTCTAAAAGATTGTAATTTTAAATTATGTGAATTTTCTAATCGTATTGCCTTGATGTTATTGCTATTCAGAATTAGTGTATTTTAAAGTGGAGTCTCTTTTCTTTCCTTTGTTAAGGAACTATATTTCCAAGCAAATACTGTACTTTACCGTTTGTTTACTACCATAAATGATGAATGTATTATGTTATATATTATTTCTTCCTCAACCAGGACACTTCTAATTGTGCCTTCTTGTAATATGTATTACTCGTTGATGTGAGGTTTTACTCGTTGGAGCCCAATGTGCGTGAATAAAAAGAACTTAGTTGTCTTTTGCGTGACAAGTGAGTTTTAATTGAACTGTCTTTAGTGGTGTACTTGTAGGAGGGAGAAGAGGGGAAGGCACTCAGAAACCATAATTTTGAGAGAAAATAGAATTAGGAAGGACATACAAACAGACATAAACAGATTCCATAAATTAGAATTCCACTGCTGTAGAGTAAGATTCTCCAAATTATATATTCATTCTGATTTATATCTCACGAAATGTACTATGCTTATTGAGGAATGTACTAATGACAACGACATCCCAGTTTCTCGACTTACAAAAGGGTTTTGAAACAAAGAACCGGCATTTCATTGACCCCAAAAAGACCAATGCTTACTGTATATGACCGATACAGGAATATGAGACTAAAGGAAAAAAATAGCTAAAATTGTAAGAAACATATTTCTTAAAAATACAGGTGAGAGAAATGAAAGAAGGAGCAAAAAGTCACAAATATATACTTTGTGAGTTGCTGCAGTTCGTAGATACATATCAATTTCCAGACAGAGTGCACTAATCTATAAAATAATTATAATTATTTTATATTATAAAGAATAGATAATTGTAATTTGACGTTCTGTGACATTGTGTCTAGAAAGTGTCATTGTTTGACATGATATGAAGGTCGAAGCAAAAAGGAAACTCAGACACCGCGACTACTATTTATGCAAGTTTGAGAAGTTATACATAAAGAGGTATTAAAAGAAGTATATCTAATTGCAAACGACTGTAGAGCGCAAAATAAAAATGATATATACGACATGCTAATTTATTCGGTTAATAACTGTGAACAACTTGAGAAAATATCTTTAAGCTTTTTGAATCTTTCCAATGGCAAGGAGGTGGAGGGAGTCGCAGTAAGTTCCACTATAAGTTGGGAAGGAGGTCTATGTGTGCTTTACCTGCACCACTCATTTCAATTTCCCAACTTGCGAAAAAAAGCTCATCGCCTTGTCCACGAATTGTAATTAATGATTTTTGGGATATATTTGGCCCTACTATCAAAAGATCTAAGAATTCTTAAGACGAAAAAATTAAAACAATGAAGAAATTAAGTGAGATGGAGATAAGAAGAGTAGAAATGAAAAGAAAATTTACTATTCTTAAACTTTTACCCTGTTGTAGGTATAAAGTTTGCGAATATAGTAGACATCGAGTTCATATTGATACGTACACCATGTTTAATCGACTTTATTTCAATATGAAATACATATTTGTCCTTTTAGGCACAAAAAAAAATATTTGTTGTTCCTGTAACATGACGTATCCTCAATATGTATTGAGACCTCACGAACTGGCATATCTGATTATAATCTCGTTTCAACGAAGTCTTACGACTAAAATAATAATTTACTCTATGGAAATACATTTCAAACCATGTACAATATGTAGTAAAATAATGAGCTTCCTATCATTAATAGCTGTTACGTACGATGAGCTGCAAAAAGTTGAAAAACTTTTTTCGGCTCTCCTAAAAAGTTAGCAAAAATCAGTTACGCAACTTCGTGAGATGACCGACGATATTATAAAAACTACTCTATGCGAAATTTCCAAATATATTAAAAGTATTTTCTATGAAATTAATAATATTAGGCAATGATAAGAAGCAAAAGATACGAATAAAGTAATAGTTTACTCGTTATTACTGCTAATCCGTCAACTTAGTGTATGGGGAAAGTATTTTCTATATATCATTGGATTATAGATAATACGTGCATATTAAAAGTTTTGTAGTGTTGGTAAGAGTTTACAGGATCTAGGCTTAGTGAACAGGCATCTTTCATCAATGAAGGTTATATTATTACTGATACAGACATCGAGTAGAGGAATTCATCGTGATTTTACCACATATAGCATCATGTATTGCAACAATGATTCTAAACTCATATTAAAAATGCTTTAGATTTTTTTTTCATTATCAATTACCATTAACACAGTTGGTAAGATGTGGAACTGTCAAACGCCGTCAAAAATCTGGTTACAGATAATATCAAACACTATTTGTGGGTAGTTACATTGCGACACCATCACGCCACTGAATGCACAAAGCGCAGACGCCTTGAGAAACTGATTTTTAGGCTCCAAGATTGTGTATGATGGTCTTTCTGATTCTGCTACCACGTTTCAACAAAGGTATGTGTGAAACAATTGAAGACTGTTAAAAAGTTCTTAGTGCCAAATTTGAAATTTTACAGGACAAGCAGAAAACTGAATAGATTTGGTTTCACATAACGTATTCCTCCTAACATAATGTAGATATTTCTATAATACTAAACGAGTATGTTGTATTCGTCAGAATTGGCAAAAACCGAATGGTTAAGGAGACGAGAACATAAATAGGAACGTTCCATGTGACAGTCTAAGTAACCTTTGGTTCCAAGTGTCATTCAGCAGTTTTTTAGCAGGTCCGAGTTACAGCAATATAACCATAACAATATAGCAGGTCCATTAGATAGTAGAAGATTAAATTTTTATTGAACTATTCCTCCACCAATACATACAATAGCAGACAAAATACACACTACCCACTGCCACTGTCACTGAGCTGCTAAAAGTGTTCCATAACACTCTCTGTGCTGCTCAGGAAGAAAAAGCAACATGGTCAACAAATCTCCCTTTTCCCCAGCAGACTAACGGCGCTGGTCTTTCAGATGTAGTAAAGCTTTTTATATATCAGCTATAAATTTTCCTCTTTTGAGAACATCGAATAACTTAAAAGTTCTCTGTCAGTATAAGTAGTTTTAATAGCTAGTTTTTATGGATGCGTATGGTACACTTTGTTCATGTGCAAATGTTGAATCATCCTTAAAATCTAAGAGATCATTGGAAAACATTGGAAATACATGAAATGGATTAACACGTTTAGCTGACTCAACCATCTTGTATAAGTCTTGGGGAACAAAGGCCTTAGTTACTTGCATTTTTCTAAGATAACGAAATCTCTATCGTATCTTAAGAAACTAGGGCAACTACGAACAAGTGTATTATCTCATTAGTCTGGCTGCAGCATGACTTGGCTCTTAGACCAGCGCTCCCTGGTGGTGACTATTTTCACCTCTTCCGGATTGATTTGGCATTTCGAACAAAGATGGAGACATACGGGTGATCCTTGTAGACAAAAGTTTTTTTTTTAACTTTTCAGTTTGAACTCTTTGAATTCTTCAATTTATCCGATGGTATGTGGTATCTGTTTCCGATTTTTTCTAGCCACTTAACATACGTCAAACCATTTAGTTTACATATATGTAAACTGTTTTCCTGGTATTTTCTAATTAATTGAATTTATTCATTGCCTCCGTACCTCTGGTTCAGGCTCCGTTTTCTACGGAATCCAATATGAATATTCCTTGGCTGCTTCAGGTGTATAATAAATCAATGTTAGCTCATGAATATATACCATAGAAATTTAACTTCTCTGCATACTCAACTTGAAGACCACAGGACAAGAACGGGTTTTGTTCATGTTTGGCCAAATTGAGGTAGGAGAGACATAAAATTGCTCGTTAAAAGATATTTTTAACAAATTAGCATAAAGGAATATAATATACATTTTTCGTCTATTACAAACAAATGAGGCGTATGAGCGAAGAAAAGTCTATGTTTCATGTTAAAAAATGGCACTCAGACTTTTGTTCGCACACACACCTCAAATTTTTATTTGGTGTGCAAGTATGAGCATTGCTGCTTATGAAGTTTTACAGCATTCTCATGTAAAATCAAGACAATGGACAAAGAACTTTCTCTTCCTGTAGTATTCATCTTTTCTCGGAGGCTGTTGAAAATGAGAGAACCACAGGTTTTTTGAGCCAGTAATATACAAAAGCACTTAGCTGAAAGGTACTGCAATATTATACTAGATAAAAACAGCAACTTGAAATGTAATAGAGTACAGTTAAGTATATTGATGAATAGTTACATGGATTGAAACAACTCTTTACGACAAGAGAAGATCAATCCTTCTCACAAAATTATGCTACGGTTTCTCAGAGATCATTGCAATAAACACAATAAAATTTTATCCAATAGGTGTCAAGAACATTTTTAAATGTTTAATTGATATTCTAGCGTTCACATACAACTTTGAAACACACACACTATATACACCCGTGATAACAGAAGAATATATTTGTGCCATTTGTGCTACTTGACAGTAACTCCACTTGAATGCCGTCCATCCACGACCATTCTCCCGCCCTGCACTAGGGAGAAACATTCCTCGCAGAAAGCTGTTTCTGCAACAAAATCTCGGCCGGATAGCTCTTCTACCAATTGAAATTGCAAAGATGATAACTAGGTATAAAAGCAAAATCCGATACAATGACTGCCGATGCATGTCTTGTGCTTTGATTGACAACACAGACGTTCAGTGTTTTCTGATGTACGCACAGATTTCACTCCTCTTTCCGGTTTCCTTTCTGATACAGACGCTGTAGTGCGAAGCTTCTTCACCCAGTTCACGACGTATGTTGATCGAGTACCCTTTCGTGTCTTTCAGTATTGAAATGTTGCATGAATAAAATAATCGCTGTATCAAGAAAAGAGGATTGTTATTTTTGGAGATGGTCTCAATACTGAACAACCTACGCTTCATGTTTACTGAAATGTTCCCTTTTTCTGAACAGATTTCTGAATTTCGCGATAACCCCACTCCTGGCTCCACTTGGATCATTTTATTTTCTTTAAGTAACCGAAGTTCATCCATTAAGTACAACAAACATTCCGCGTAGTGATAAAATACATCACTAATAAAATATATTTTTCCTTGATTATTAATATTCCTGTAATATTCTAGATCTCAATTAACACCCCACAGTCAATCACAAAAGTTCACCATCAATCCAAAAGAAAATATTTTAAACAAAAAACTAAAATTGAAAATCAGCAAAATCACACTTAATTTTTAAGTTTGAATGCAACAATAAAATTTCTATTTAATTTCGAAAAGCATCCATCCGACTAATTTCAGCACGAATAATGATTAATTGAAAACATTCCCGGTGAAACGGTCGTGAAGCACCGCTCCATTTGTTTTATTTATTATTGTTACGATTTTCCTGTGTTGAGCTTCAAAGACAAACTATTCTTACTATGATGATCTCGGTGTCGTCAATATTCTTTGACCATCTTCTATCATATTTACGGGCAATGGAATAATCCTTCGATTTTCTTTTGTTTACTTTTCCTGGTGCAAAGATTTACTTATTGAATTTCTTTATGACGTACCATCCTTCCGTCTTAATTTTATTACTCATTTTCTAATTGAATGAGAGTATCAGTATCCGTAAATGGACCAGAATCTCAATTCATCTTAGATATGAGCTTCCCTGTTATTGGCAAATCTTCTCGCCAAGAAGAATCCTTGCTCGTAATATTTATTAATGTTCCTATATTAATTAATATTTTATTTATTTTCAGTTTTAAAATATATTATGCTTTTGAATTTTCATTCAGTGTATCAAAATTGCGGTATTATTGGTTTATTTGGTTTGAAACCGAGATCTGTTTCCGGTGTTGATTCTTCTTACGCTTACGTTAGTCATCTGTTGTGAGAAGGAGTTTCCTTTAGGAGCTGACATGTTAAAAAGAAGTAGCAGGCCACTGATCCTCCTCAAAGTTTTATTTTAAGTTTACTTTTGAATTTCCCTTTCGGGTTCTTAATTAGTGCGCCTGCCCAGGTAAAGTAAACATTCAAGTGAAAAAGTAATTATCAGACCATGTTTGCTTACCAAAGCAGATAATTTGGAACTTAAATTTCGTCTTTTCTTCTGCTCTGCTTGGTGTCCGACGAGAAGACATCTTTAAATTACAGTGAATAATTTTATCTTTCGTGTTTTGGACTTATGCGAGCAAAATTTAATTATATCTAAATTCTGTTTTTCGACTGTAAAAATTATTTGTGCACTATGTGTAATATTTTCATTGTAAAATTTCTAGTGCAAGGAGGCTTCTTAGTTATGCAGAGTTAAGTTAGGTAAGGTAACATGGGTCTTCCATATGTCAAGATGCTTTGATTTAGATAAGCCGAAACAGTCAACAGATCTCTGTTTCTCTCCTTATACGTTTAAAGTTTATATTATTTCTAAGTAATATTGTACATTATGCACTTAGTTCAATTATTTCCTTAGCTACTCATGCGAAAGGTTTAGTACGATGAGCTCACCATGTTTTTATTCGTTCGGTAATGGTTGAGTACTTGCGCTCTGTTTCGTCGGTTTTAGTTCCGTTCGATTGTTTTACGTAAAATTTCAACCGGTTTCGGAACTGTCTAGATCGCTAAATCCGTAATAGTATCCGAATCTGTACTATGAAATTTTAAACATTTATTTCGAAAACACCGACAAATGTCAAAATCTTACTTTGCCATGTTCATTGTTTAGTGATTGAAATTCAGAAAATGCTCTCAGTGGAACTGGCCCATAGTTTATTCTGAAAGTGATATAGCAGGAAAGGGTCAGAATTTTCGAATGTTTGTAATGAATATTGAAAACGTCTACATGTAAAACAGTGATTTTCGTATTATTTTCAAAATAAGAAATTTTGAACTTGAATCCCAAAGTGAAATAATTTGGTCAAAGCATAATTCTCAATTACTGTATATCAGAATGATTTTCCATGAACTGAATGTCGAATTTCAAACACTTTTTTTTTCAAACCGAAATATGGTCTGTCGGGTATTTCTCTTCAAGAAATGTGGAAGTTTCAACTCAAATACAAATGATTTTTTTTCGTTCAAGTCAACTTCGATACTTATGGTAATTTGAATTTTGGAATAATTTGTGTTCGATAACTAAAGGATTTCTGTCATTTTACTAAAATAAACATTGAATAAGAAAGTCTATAAAATTTTATTGAAATTGTATCGCATGTAGGAGTATCTAATGTTTTAATTAATTTGAAATAATAATTATGTTTTACGCAGATATTATTTTGAACTTACACTATCGCGTACAGTACAAGTATTATAGTAAACTTAATTTTTCTTCGATTAAAGCGTACTCGTTGTTTTATGAGATTCCGACTGTTTTATTTTTGCCACCGCTTTTATTTGAGCTTTTAGAAGATAATTTCGGTGATTTACGTGCGTTTATGGATAAACTTTGGTTTATCGCCTCCAGTCTGAAGTCTGTGTGCATGGAGGATTGTGCTACTCTGGTATTTTCTATGCGTTGATGTGGGTTGTTCTCTGCGCTCTCTTCTCTGGTGGTGTGGGGAATTCTTTCCTTCTCTGTCTTCCTCCCCCCATCCCTTTTCCCATCGTTTCAGCATATGTCTCGCTCTGTGCTATACTTCGGATTTAGTTATCCTTCGGTAATCGTATGCTGCCTCTTCGGGATTTTTTCGGTACTTGTGTGTCCTGATGATAAGAGATAGTATTTATTTTGGTTCGATAGTCTGATAACTTATCTTTCTCGTCCGTCGAGTGGTCGTGGGTCGTGACCTCGGCTGGTCAAGTCTTGACTTAGCTCTCGAGTGACCCGTTTGAATTGGACCAGCTGGCCGGCTTCCAGTCTGGGTGTCATTGTAAACTCTTCGAGAGCGTTACCCAGTTGTCCACATGAAAGTGAAATTCACTTTCTCTCTTTCTTACCCTTCTTTAGGGAGAATACACACACAGGGGCACCTTCTAGTTGTGAAGTTTGGCGAGACTTCACTTCGGAGCGTCCGGGTTTTTTTCATGTTCGGCACTTAGGCTGTTTTTGCCCGGCGCTTGTCCCGTTTGAACTTTATTGTGTTCTTGGGTAACACGGTTCAGGTTTTCTGCTTTTAGTTGGTTGAGGTGTGTATGTGCCCCCTTCCCCGTTTGGCGTGTGCTGTTCTTCTTACACCGGAAGAAGGGTCCATAAATCAAAAACGCATTTTCGGTAAACAGCTGGTAAAGATTTAGGTTCAATGTTACCAAGAAGTTTTTGAAATAATATTTATGTCGTTGGCACCAGTATAAAGAGAATAGAATCAGGCTTGAAAACTGCTAACTAACCTGATAGTATTCAAAGTTTGCTTGAAAATATATTGAACATTGTGAATGCATTTTATGTGCCATTTTTCCCGCAATGACATATTTCATGATGATTAGATTGAAGAAAAAAAGCACAAATAATTCTAAGCACAGTGTTTAATAAAAAGGAACATTGAAAATGACAATAACAATATCTTTGTTAATTTGCCTCAGCCAATTTTTGTTCTAATTTCTTAGTTCATGAGATTGAAAAAATCAATCTGTAAGAACTAGTATGTCGCATCTAAAAAGACCAAGGTTTTTGAAAACCCATTACACAGCCTAAACGGCTGGAGCTAAAAAAACAAAATTTGGTCTGACGGTACATCATTACTAGTAGATTAAACAAAATATTACAAAATGTTGAAAAAGTCGCCATCTTGGATCCAAAATGGCCACCAACATGAATTTTTCAGAGAACACACATCTTAAACGGCTGGAGATAGAAAAATGGAATTTGGTATGACGGTACATCTTCACCATTTAGTTGCGAAAATATTACAAAATATCTTCAAATACGCCATCTTGGATCCAAAATGACCGATCCCAAAAATTCATTTCTTATACCGTTTTAGCTAGAGATACGAAATTTGGCATAAAGGTGTATTACCAAGAGTAGTTATGGAAAATATTACAACATTCTGAGAAAGTCATCATTTTCGATTCAAAATGGCCGCCAAAGCATTTTCAACACGGTTTTAGCTAGAGATAAGAAATTTGGCATAAAGGTGTATTATCAAAATTAGTTTAGTAAAACATTACAATATTTTGAAAAAGTCGTTATCTTGAATTTAAAATGGTGTCTTTCGGCAATATCCTCATTTATTACCAAAAGTGTGACCAGGCTGATCAGGCGAATACCGGGCGGATTCCTTAAGTAAGGCCCTGGCAGGTACCTTACCAAAAATGCCAAAAGGCCAGAAATAAATTCAAATTCGTGTTTGGGGTTTCTGCCCGCTTGGCATTCTGAATTTTGACGGTTGGATGTTCTGGCTGTGTGTGTGGAAGTTGTAACAGTTTTTTTTCTTTTGGCATTTCTGACAGTTAAGAGTTTGAATTAGTCTGTCCTACCACATGACTGCCGAAATTGGTTTACTTTTTTTTACTAAAAGAGTTAGTTTCATGTATAATTCAGCAACTACCAGCAAAACAGATCTTTCGTCTATTGAACAAGTATAGGAACACTCATTTCTTGAGAATGGCTTTGGTGTATGTTGCATGTAAGGACAGATATAATTAAGTAAAGAAAAATATCATCGTAGCCTTGTTGAGAAATGTTTGTTCATAAACAATTGGAAAACTTCCCAAAGTTGAAATGGAGGCAACTTCCGATTTTTTCTGTACATCAAGCCTCTGAAGGTATTTATATTTCATCAGTCCTCCAGAAATATTTGAAATATAGAAAATGTAAAGGTAACGAATCCAGTAGTTTGGAGAATATATCCACTGAATATGTACTGAAGAACCAGTTTAAGGTCGATTTAGGTAGGTTGTGAAATGTATGTTAACTAACCGGAATCTTACTATTAGTCCAAATGAGGTTGTACGATGTTTAAAAAATGTTTTATGATAATTATTATGTTTAGTATCTTTTGTTTTAATGCGTTTCTAAAAAGTTGTTTAACTTTTCCTTCTTTCTCTTCTTAGAAAACTTATCTCATTAGTTTAATGACTTTTGTTACAATGGATGAGACTTACAAGACAAAACAATTATTTAGAATAATTCCGACTTGCAAATAAATAAATGTAAATGGGAATCTGATATCAATTTTATTAAGAAATTAGAATTTTTATACATGTAGTTAGTAATAGTCTAATATAGTGAAGTGGTAGTGTCTAGTGTTACCTATCATGATAATATTTGGCGCTAGAAAGGAACGTAGAATTAATTTTCTGCATTATTTTCCAAAACATCAACTTTAATAATCTGCTTGATTTTACGTTAATATTATTTCTCTACCTTCTCTCTTAATACCATCTTCTTTAAGATAAATATTTCAAATCACAAGAAACATTTCCCGCTTCAAGGCTTCTACTGGAGGAATTGCGAGTCAAGCACGTCGCGGTAGGATTTCCGACTGCAAGAGCGAAGTAGAAAAAGAATGGAACAAAAAGAAAGAAGAAGAAAGACAGCTAACCCAGTGTTATCTCTTCTCCTATACTCAACGCTCACTGCACTGTGGTACGTGATACCACATAGAGTGGGATTTTTTTTACGCAAGCATCCTTTCAAAAACGTTCGATGCGGGGCAGTTTTATGGTGGAAGCAAAGAAAAGAACTAACGTCACGTTACAATGTCTTGGGAGAGACATTAGAAGCAAATGATAAAGGAAAAATGCAAAGGAGAGCAAAAGTATCTAAAAATTGAAATCCGAAGCAAATGACTTCTAGAGGAATGGTTTTTCTGGCAAGTAAAAGCGTAGCGAATAACTGAGTTTTCAACCATAAACACCAATTCTTTGACATTCATGCAAAATTTCCATCAAAACGTTTCTATTTTTTATGCTGTTTGAAACATAATCACTTCCCATATCTCAAAGTAAAATTCATTTTTTTAGATGTATTCAACAATTTTGAATGTTTTCAGATATGCTTTTATTTTATTCTCATGTTTGAATACAAATGTTCCTCAACTCTTTTGTATTGCATTTGAAATAAAATAGAAGCGTAGTGTGGTTGTATATATGTGTTTGTGTGCGTGTGTTCGTTTGGGGAGAAGAAGATTAGTGAAGCTATTTGCCACATACTACTAATTATAGGTTCATGGTATGCTGTAAATTGGGACTCGTGCATTCAAAATTAATCTCTCATATATATTGTGCTGAGGTTGAATGACATAAGAGCAGTTTCTGTGGGTATTAATAACCATTGTTTATTTTGTTAGCATAGCAACGGCGCAACTAGAATCTTGTTACAGATATAAACTACGGTGCATTAGATTATATACGAATATTCACCAACTTTTGGAGAATTGTTTTAAACACAAAATGAGAACCAGGTAATGCAGATTGAGAGGCGTATACTAGGAATACAATGCGTATTGTAGTCCATAAACAATAAAAGACAATGCATAATAATTATTCGGTTTTGTAGAAAGATAAGGCTAAGAAGCAATATTAGAAAAATAAAAAACTGTGTACATAATGCGAGTTTGGATTTGATGCTGACTTATCTAAAATATTAGGAACTAGAACAGTATAACAAGCGAAAAGTTTATTTGATATTTCAGGGTGATTAATAGTGTAATTACTAAGGAGATTAGTAAGAGTATGAGTTTATGGATCATTAGTGTAATTACATGAGGAAAATTAAAGCTGTAAGTATTGTTGTTTTGGTACTTGGCAATATGCAATACATTTGTAAGAAAGCTAAATTATGAAGGAATTGGTGAAATTAGATGTAATAAATTTAAAATGGAAAACCAGACAACGATGTTTTATTACGTTTTATTACTGGTGTTTTAGATATAAGTGTTATACTGCAGAAAAGCATACTTAGATGCAAATATGTTAATACTATATTACTACTGGGAGAAACATGAAAGGTAGGAATACACTCTCGTAAGGAAAGACTATATCTCTTCTCTCTGTCTTTCGAAACGAAATATTTAACATAACTACATTTCTTTGTCATTTCTTATTAGGAACGCCAAAATATCCTAATTAAAGATGTGCTACATATGAGGACCCTAGAAGCCAATGAGTATAAGTGACATTAAAAATAAAGAAAAAGAAAAAGAGTTAATTACATATGAGATCTAGAAATGGACTAGTCCAAAATATCCTAATTAAAGATATGGTACATATCAGGACCCTAGAAGCCAATGGGCAGTGTTGGGCTGTATTTGTTTTTTGTATCTAGGTACAGGTACTAGGTACTGACCTTAAATTGTACCTAGGTACATTTACCTAGGTACAAGTTGGTCAATGTACCTAGGTGGAGGTATAGGTATCGATAAATGTACCTAAGGTACTTTTTAGGTACTTGACCTAGTTGTTGCTAAACAGGGCTGGAAATTATATCAAGAACTAAGTGGATGCTGATCGACTAGAATATCACTCATATATTGTTATCCGTAATAATAATAATAAAAATAATAATATTATCAAACACATATTATTGAGCAGCATAGGTTCATTTAAAATGTTCTGTGCTATCTAACCCTTGTTAAAAACGGACATTTTCCTGCAGCATACTGTAAACTGTCTTCTAGGGTGACTTCGGACGTGTGGGCGGCTTCGGACACTTAGTCGGATTAGCTTTTAAGTGTTGTTCATTGTTGTTGGAATGCTTCAAAAAAGTTACAAAACCTGAAAATGTATTTTGTAGGCATGTGGTTTCAAGGTACAATTGTTTTTCAGTCAATTATTGCGATGTGAGTGAAACAATCTGTTATTATTGTCTCGCGTATTTTTTTCTAATTTTTGAGTGGTGAAGGCAAAATCTCTCTGCACAGAAGTGATCTCCTAGTTAAGAGCTACCTGAAGAGACCTGGTAGAATCGAAAAACGATTCAAGAATAATTGCCCCGGACACGAATGGTTGGAAACCTTTGGTTTGTTTTTTGTTTAATTTTGTGACTGGCAGCAGTATCGGTATTTCTTTTTGTGTCATGATTGTAGCCTGTAAGTGAATTTAATAAATACACGTATTATAGTTGTTAACTAAATTAAAAATAATGAACACATTAAATATAAAATTAACATATTAAAAATAATAAACGCTTTAAATATATAACGCTTTTAACTTTCAATACACAGAAGACGCTATATAATCATTGAAATTTGTCCGATGATACCTCTGTTACAAGACATACATCAGAATAAACGAAACTTTCCATGTGTCCGAATTCGCACCACATTATGGGGCGACTTCGGACATTGTTTATTATTTTTTAAATCATTGTTAAAATAATATTTACGTTTTTTGTAGTATGCAAACTCATACGTAAATCATAGGTATTTTAAAATATTTTTTATTGCAGTCTTATTAATATTACGACTGTAAATTAAAAAGAAAAATCTTTAAAAAGTGTCCGAAGACACCCAGATGAAGGTACTAATAATATATTCAGGAATGAAAATAAAATAAGGATTCAGAAAATACTGGAATTTAAATACTGTAAAGGGAACTAAGAAAGGTTTGTCGCTTTTTGTGGAGATATGTGTTCAATTGCCCCTCACACCATGAGTTGAATACGAATGGAGATCTGGCGAAGGTCAGTTGTTGGTGTGGGAATATCCAACATATTGCCTGGTTGTGGCAGTTCAGTTACACCGTGAACGTGCGGAAGAACAGAGTGAACATGGGACCTCCACAGAGCGTCATAAGGGCGTGTATGCTCTACAAGTTCAAACTGGGATCAAACGCAGCTGCAGCGGGGCGGAAGATATGCCAGGCCTTTGGTAAGGGTGTCGTGACTACGCGGACAGTGCAGCGGTGGTTTACCAAGTTTAAGAACAGTGACGAAACACTCGAAGACGCACCACGTGCAGGAAGACCAACACAGGTACCGAATGAAGATTTTCAGGCAGCAATTGAGGCGAATAGTGGCCAAACATGTGAGGAACTGGGATTACAATTCAGTGTGCGTGGAGAAACCATTCGGCAGCACCTCCATAAACTTGGGAAGCACTAGAAGTTGGGCCGATGGGTCCCACATGATTTGACTCCGGGCCAGAAGGCAACGCGAGCAGACACCTGTGTTTCTTTGCTGTCTCGTCTGAGGAAGGAGCCATTTCTGGACAGGGTATTGACATGTGATTAGAAGTGGGTCCTGTACGAAGCCATCATCATTGGTTAGCATTCCATGAACCGGTTCCAAAACAGCCGAAACCAGCACTGCACCAGAAGAAGGTCCTCCTGTGTGTTTGGTGGACTGCTCTCGGCATCGTGCATCGGGAACTGCTACTAGCTGGTCAGAGCATCAATGCAACTGTGTACTGTCAGCAGTTGAGCCGTGCTCAAGAATAACTCAAAACTATGGAGCCAGCACTTCTGAATCGCAAAGGGGTCCTCCTGTTACAGGACAACGCTAAGTCCCACGTGGCTAGGATCACCCGGGACACCATTCTACGCCTTGGATGGGAAACACTATTGCATCCGCCATACTCCCCGGACATTGCACCGTCCGATTTTCATCTGTTCCATTCCTTGGACAATCACCTTAGAGGACGCCAATTCAAATCCCTTGTAGAGGTACAAAATGCACTTGATACCTTCTTCGCTTCACGGCCCACCATGTGCTACCGCGTTGGAATCCATGGCCCTCCAGAGGGTAACGTCCATAAGTCCTAAATTTCAGAAGTCCTAAATTGCAGAAGTCCTAAAAAAACTTTCACAAGTCCTAAACTTTCGGACTTGTGCAATTTAGGACTTCTGCAATTTAGGACTCCTGCAATTTAGGACTTCTGCAATTTAGGACTCCTGCAAATTAGGACTTCTGTAAACTCCAGTGAACTAGCTTCTTGTCTTTTAGGACTTCTGCAATTTAGGACTTCTGAAATTTAGGACTTCTGGAATTTAGGACTTCTGGAATTTAGGACTTCTGCAATTTAGGACTTGTGCAATTTAGGACTTCTGCAATTTAGGACTTCTGGAATTTAGGACTTCTGCAAGTTTCGTCCCTTTGCTTTAGTTCTAAAAATCGCCACAAACAAGAGAACCACCGCCACTTCTGTAAACCAAACGTTACAAATACAGTGGATATTTCGTCCGCCATATTGAAGTGATATTGATAAGCTTGAGAAAACTCGTTTAGATTATCCATAAATCCCAATTTTTTCTTTTCGACAAAAAGTGATTGCTTGTCAAAAGGACACTACATTATTTTGAATTGTCTCATCGTACAAATATTATTGACTGCTTTACATTATGGAAGTGAGATTTCAACATGCAAGTGTTCATTTTAATAATAATAATAATACATTAGATAATTATAATCAATTTCACACATTAAAAAACTTATTTCACTTGAAGTGAACTATGACTGGATGTTTTGGCCACTTCGAACTATTTCTAGAAAGT
>JAGDQP010030843.1:0-16001 GCA_022664845.1 Lepisma saccharinum | reverse complement strand
ACTATATAATTTTTTACAAGATACTCTATCAGATACACCCTTTATACATATACATCACAGGTGGCTGTACGAACAACTGCGTATATAAAAACTTAATCGAACCTTACTTTTTTAACCTACTCGTTGAAGCTTAACTTATAAACAGTAAAAGAATGGAATTAGCTAAAAAATGCAAGATCAGTGTGACGCCATTAGTATTCCTCCGCGTGCCACTATTTGCGTCTCCCAATCAGAGTGCCTATTTTATGAATTAATTATTGCCGTGTGGTTGTAATATTTTTTGTATACCTCCGTTTCGGGTTATGAGTATGTCTGTGGTAAATAGTTTTTGAAAACGAGTGGTGTAGAGCGTATAATATTGATCGAGAGGGTGGTGGACGTTTGGAGTAGATAAAGTAAACCTTAAGTCTAATCCCCGCTCTAAATTACCTTCTGCTACTGCAAAAGTTCCCTCCCTCTTCTTCACCGCCTTTTCATCCTGTACATCAATACGACACGGCACTACTTGCATATATCTTTACAATATTCACGAACTCCATATCCTTTTAACCGCATAATTTCTTCTGTAAATTTTCTTTCAGTTCACCCCTCTTCGGAACTTAAACCGTGTTCGATTTGGCGAGGGAGATGCAGGGGATTTTCCCTGGTGCATGAGGATTACATTCCTTGTTGATTCCGAATACCACCCCAACCAGGGATAAAATCTGTGTATTTCTACCCAAACAGGTAGTATGTTGAAACTTACCAGCAACCACTAGTTTTAGGATCCTCCTCTTCGTAATTTATAACAAATCGATCACTGCATGGCATTGCCGTACCACCAAACAATTTAATTTAATTTTCACTGAAATACATAATTACATTGACATTAATTATTGTAACACAAGGTAGATCATTCGATAGTGTATTTGGCTTGTAATCAGGAGGTCCCGGGATCAAGCGCCGGTACCACCTGTTCTGATCTCAATGAGAAGTAATATTCTGTATCTAACTATCACAAACGTTAGGGCTTCTTTTTTGGAAGCTTGCTTTGCTTGCGATTAGAGTGAGTAGCCAAGCCATTTTTGTGAAATTTGTTAAATTGTAGCGTATTTATCCTACTTTTTTGTTAATTTTATTTGTATTACGCATTGTTCACGATCATTCTTATCCAAACCTTAAATAAATTACAGTATAAAAGCATTTACTTGATGATTATTTATTTACCTTATGGCCAGCTGGTAAATTTTAATGTAAAGATGTATGTCGGAAATGTTTAGGACATAACAGTAGGATCGGTTTTAACTTGGATTTTGTGATTAAGATATACTTTAAAAATTCATTAAATAAACAGTATACGTTTGTCAAAACACCGTGTTTCCAGCGTATCCTGTTTTTCTTAACGGGATCACTAGTTGACTTTAGCTGTGCACACCTAAGCTTTGTATATAGCTACTATTATAGTAGCCGATACTCTTTCTCACTCGTTGAGATCCACTGAAGTCTTTGATTAACAAACAACAAACATGCTCACTCCTTTACAGAAAGAGGTTTATGTTTACCAAAATAAAACTGTTTTCAGACCTTGTTTAATATTATAACGTTTTTCTTCCAGACATGCTGGCAGCAACCAGTGTTTTACAACAACAGGCCACAGAGATACGCAGTCAAAGGATTAATTGGCAATCATATCTTCAGTAAGCATTGCTGTTTTATAAGTATTAAGCTTAATTTCATAAACAATAGTGAGATATATTAACTTCGGGATGAGATATACGATAGTGTGATGCAAAAAATGTGTTAAAGTGTAGCACTGTTGTGGAGGGAAACATTATTTTATCCATTGTTTTCATTGTAGTTGTAAAACAAATAGATCCACAAAATTAACGGAAGAAAATGATATTTTCAGATACGTACAACTTCAAGTTTTTGACAAGAGCGATGTGTTCACTTTATGCACATTTTACTTGTTTACAAGATAGTACAAATTCATTCTAAGCCGGCCGTGCGGTCTGCGGCGGTAGGCCAACGGCTCGAAGGTCACGGGTTCGAGTCCCGGCATGGGTGTGGATTTAAAAAGCTAAGGGTCGATTCGTGACGGGCCGAAGTCTAAAGTTACTAGACTGGCCCATATAAAAATAGTTTACCAAATTCATTCTAAATTATGAGGTATCCTGTATTTTTCGTTTTCGAAACTGCATGTTAATTGAATATACCGCGAACAGCTGCAATTTATTACAATAAAAAATTAAATTCTGAAGTAAGGTTAGGAAAATTAACGATAAATATTACGGAAGTTGCGTGATCTTTGATACGACTTAAGTTTAAAGACCATCCATTCAAACGAAACAGAGTACGGTATCTTAAGTTTTGTATATTCCTGTATATTAAATTTACGTTCTGGAAGTTAAACGAAAAATGAACTTTGATTTTTGATGTATATAGAGTGACAAATTGAGAAAAGTTGGTACTTGGTATATGTGCTTTCTTCCTATTTACAGCGTAATTATGCTTTTATTCAAAGAACTATTCCTCAGCGAAATTAGAGCGATAAAACACATATCTTGTATGGGAGGATGGCTTCTGGTAGGTTGAATGGCTAGAACATTTGCTGCAGTGCTCATGGCTCTGGGTTCAAACACTGTCGAAGGTGCATTGAACCAGAAATTAAAAAAAAAAAAATCCCAGCTGTGCCCAGGCCGGATTTTTCGGGTTTTGAAAATAAAATGTGAATGCATGTAAATGTAAAGCTGTGTATAGACTTCAGTAGCTCAGTCGGTAACGGTGTGTCACTACTGTGGAATCGGGACCTCATGGGGTGACTTTACCTCAAGGTATGTGTACTAGCTTCACGACACGGCGTAGTCCTGGGCCCAAGATAGTTACAGGTCCCGGCATTCCAGCATTCCTACATTAGCAGATGAGACTGAGCAAAATGAGGGAGAATCACTTTCGGGATGATCTCACTGATACCCCTGAGCAGGGTTCGATTTTTAAAGAAAATCTTTGAAGGCCTGAAACTTTGGCTCTGGCCGAATGGATGATGATGGGAGAGTTGGTGGAATGAGGAAACTGGAGAACCCCGAGGAAACCCATGCACATGGTGTTTGTTCACCACAAAGCCCACATGACACAAGCCGGGTTCGAACTAAGGACCCCATGCATCAGAGGAAAGCGCTCTACCACTGAGCCACCGCGGTCGGAGTAGGATCTGAATTGCTGCTCAACCTTGCCAGTGTCACTTGGCCGTCCAGAACACCAGACCACAAAAGACGGAGTATCCAGTCCTTGTGGTCCAGGCGGTAACGTCGCTGACTTCGGATCGGCAATGGGTTCGAACCCCACTGTCTACTATTTTGACAGGTTTTTCCTTCAGTTTCACCAGGCGAATGCTGGAATAAATAAAGCGGACCTTAACAAAACCCTGACTACACTCGAGTACTTTCCTATTTCAATATCACAAAGTGTTGTAGATTTTAGATAGCAATATTATTCTAAAGGTATGATGACAGTTATGATTCCATTCTAACAATCTAAAGTGCACTTATTCAAGTAATCATTTAAAAACAAAAATTAATGAGAAAACCCCACTGGGTTTTATTGGGTTGGGCCCACCATGGCAAACACTGTATTGAACGTAGTGTTTTGGAACACTACACAAATGAAAATTATAGGACCGTCCTGAGAGGCATACTTTTTATTTAATTTACATTTTGAGTATTGAGTTCCTATGTCCTCATAACGTTTCAAGTATAAGGGCCAATGTCCGTTTCGGCCTACCGGAGACAAAATTGTTTGCATAATTCATAACGCAAAGGGAGGATTAAGATATGAACCAGTGTGTTAATCAGGGTACCATCCCGGCATTCGTCTGGTAGATCTGAGGAACGCCTGAAAAACAGTCGGATATGGACTTGAACTCCCGTTCCGATACGGAATGCTAACCACTGGGCCTGAGTCTTAGAAGCTCACAAACATATTTAGGACATATATAATAATTCGGACAAGAACCAAGAATTATGATATCTATCATATTTCTCCTATTTAAATTATATCCCTTTCCACAATGCTGTTCCCCCCCCCCCACCCCATGAGACCTCAAAATTAAAGAATATTTAGGTACCTTTTAATTTTGTTTTAACCTTCCGTCCTTTAACACTTTTTAAAACGTTTTTATTAACTCGCATTTTTGTTTGTCTGTTGGGTACAATTTTTGCAATTGATTTTAAACTCACTTCCCTTCATCCGATTTCTTTGAAATTTTGTAAACTTCCGATGACAATACAATATTCAATCATTAGATATACGACAGAATAATCCAGTTAACTGTAATTAATTAGTTAAAATAATTCGAAATTATCCTTAAATGCAGGTAACTATTTTGTGAAATTTGGGTTGCCTATCTCACAGGGAGTTTAATATTCATCTATTATACATAAAAAATTAATTAAAAAAGGATTTTTGAAAAACACGCTACTCTAAGATGGACTAAAAGCAAAAAATAATAAATTGAATTAACCTTGTGAATGGGAAAAGAAAAGCGTGGGTGCTCGTAGATGATATGATTTTATGATACGGTAAGCAGGAGCACCCACGCTTTTATTTTCTGATTCATAATATTAATTCAGTTTATATATTTTTTTTTTACTTTTTAGTCCATCTTAAAAAAGCTTGTTTTTTCAAAAATACTTTTTTTATTTTATTTATTTATACACACGTACGTATGTACCTGCTGGATTTCGTACCAAAGATGAATCCAAGAACACTCAACTTCTGTAGCATTACTTCACAATTAACGTGTTCGAGTAGTTAATTGTAAAACAAGGTCTTGGTTTTTGTAAAGAAAATTCGGTATGTCCAATTCGCTGACAGCAAACGTTCAGCAGTGAAAGCTTAATGCTATAACTATTTTCGAATAAAGTTGTCCTAATATTGTGTAAGCATGGAGAAATGTGGAATACGCTGGCAAAGCTAGTGAAAATGTTGAGGATGATACAATATCATGCCTTTCCTCTTCGCTTCATAATGGTTGTCATCTAATAATCATTAAGATTATACGCTAACCATCGGACAACATTTGGACCTCGATTTATTTTGAAATGGAAGGTTCTCTTGTTATGAAGTGGGAAATACACGGTATATCGATGATTAATAAACATGTATTTATGAACGTGCAGAAAGTTCATTTGTATTTACTACATACCAACAGAAAGAGTCGTATACTAGTTTCTTATGAAATGTAATCGCAGACTTGTTCTGTGGCCTGAAAAACCCCAAGGCAGAATGTATGTTTGTTTATACTGCTTGTAAATTAGTGCTATTATATTGAAGATATTAATTTTTAGTTCGTCAGCTTATAAATTTGTAATTGTATTTTTAAATTTATTGTATTTATATATTTATAATACATTTATGTATCTATATTTACTTACTGTTCCGTAGTTGATTGTAGTCCCAAAGCTTGACGATTGCTCATTGAATTTTGTAGGCTACGATGTGAATCTTAACTTTTTTTTAAACTTGTATTAGGTTTCTTAGATTCCATCGTACATAATTCACTGAATGATAGTTAAGCATTTGGTCATTGGGTCAACAATCAACAACGGTTTACTACCTAAATGTACATAGTGCGATTAAAATAATATACAAAATAAGTTATATAGTGAAAGTGGGTAATTGCCAACATATGCTGCTTTCAGGTCGCAGATGATATCCCAAGAAGATTATAATTTCATAACATCATTTGATAATGCAGATTCTGATAAAAGAGAAGCGATCCTGAAGACTCAGAGAAATCAGTGTGCGAGAACGTTCCTAAATTTATTGGGGCATGTGTCAAAGGACCAGACCATTCAGTACATTCTTGTCATGATAGATGACATGTTACAAGTAAGTTACTTTTAAATTTCTTTACCTGCTGGTGGCGTATCCTTTTCAGTTTTTATTTTATGTATTGAAACTTGCCTGTTCGTTTTGAGCTATGTTAAACCTAAATGTGATTACAATTAGTTACGTTGGGACCACGGTGGCTCAGTGGTTGAGCGCGTACCTCTGGTGCGTGGGGTCCCCGAATCGATACGTGTAGACTTTGCGATATGCAGACACCGTGTGCATGGGTTTTCTAAGGGTTCTTCAGTTTCCTCCCACTTTTTTCAATACACCAACTCCCATCATCATCCATTCAGCCTGAGGCAAAGTTTCCTAAGGACCTTCATTAAGATTCAGATTTAAATTAGTTTTGTAACTAAACCGAATTGATGCTGTAAATATAATGTGTTTAAGGTAATTACAATTTAACTATAATCTTTAAAACACTTTCCACCCCCATCGTGCCAGTTAATTACACATCATTGTCTGTGGATCTGCCATTGTTCAGTGTTAATCATGATTATGACAGCTTTTGCAAGAAATCTGTTATTTTTGTTTCACTTTCTTCACTAACTGACAATGGGTCACCTTCAACTTACTTTTTTATTTTTAAGAAATAAATGTTGAGTGAAAAATTCTGTGAATGGTGGGCGCTTCAGTATTGAAATTCGTTTACCGAATGGTTTATCTTCGGTTTCGGAGTCAAATTTTTTGTCCGTGCACACGATTCTCATATTTAAGTAATCTTTCGAAATTTACTTCCTCTTTATCAGTCTTCCCTGTATCTGTTGCCTTTAATGTGCTCCGATGCCCTCCATTCTGGACGATTTGTTGTACTTTGTCGATGTATTCATCAGTTTTCGACATTCCTGGTCAATTAGGATATGTTTTATTACACCTCTTCGGGGCACATACTTCCCTTTTGATACACTTGAAAATTTGATGGTTTGATATACATAAATAATTCCTTGCTAGACTACTATCATCCCTAATGATAACTCTCCGTATTACGCTTAGATGGAAGCAAATAAACTAGATTCGTTCGACGCGAACAACATCTTGTCATCATGCACCTGCGCTTCTTTTGTTACAGTGTGTGTGTGTGTAATTATTAAAAGCTGCATGTTTTAAATTAGTAGGATTTTGAGTTATAAGTAACTTCATAACTATCTTCTTAACTAAGTTTTGGTCTACTTTTCCACTTAAAATATGGTCAGTAAGGAAGAACCAAAGTTTTTATAGTTCTAAGGCTACGGTAGGGTCACTTTAACTTGAACAGTTCGTGGTAATGACACACTAATAAAGTTCATACAACATGTACGAATGTGTTTACACTCATGCTTCATTTACATTTTAGGCTTATTGTAATGTAATTATGTTTTATGTTTTCTTCCAGGAAGACAAGTCTCGAGTAGAAATATTTAAAGAGCATTCTTCGAAGAAGCGTGAATCTGTTTGGGGTCCATTTTTAAATCTGCTTAATCGCCCTGATGGTTTTATCATGCATATGACGTCCAGAATCATCGCCAAAATTGCTTGTTGGAGTCAGGAGCTTATGGATAGATCAGATCTACACTTCTATCTGACTTGGCTGAAAGATCAGTTAAAGCAAAATGTAATTAGAAGTTCTTTGGTTTTTTAAAGCATGCATTTAATTTTTAAATAAAGTTCTACGTGAAATAATAAGCAGAAATTAGACCTCGAGGTAGCCAGGAGGTTAGCGCTAAAAATTGAAAGGAAGGACAGGTAGTTTTAGAAAGGAGGAAAGAAAGGCGAGAACGTTAACAAAAGACACTGGCAATCTTCATGCATATAATAGTTATTAAATTTTTTGAGACTATCATATGATTCGAGTTGACTATATTTTTCAGTTTTAAACCTCATTCATTACTACCCCTTTTAGCCACTTGTCGATGATAGAATAATTATCAATTCATACAAGCGTAATTTTGAACATTTAACAACCCTACGTGTACCACTATTTTGAAAAAGTCAACACTCACTTTCCTGTAATTGGTTGAGATAATGATGAAATTTTAATTGCAGTTTGCTTTTTAAGGACTTCAGTGTGATAATAACGATGGTATGAGTGAACAGATCGGTAGTTTTTTCCTAGAAATTCCCAGAGGGCAATGCATTGGGAGTGTGAATGTGTCAAATCCAGTTGCATCTACGTGATAATTGCAATGAAACGGTTTATTTTTCTAATTCTTTTATTGTATGTTAAAAATAAGCATATCTGTTAACTTTCCAAAGTGAAAAACTGAAGGACATACACTAAAGAAAGCACATATCCTTCCAAAAGAGTGTGATATATTTACCTCATAACACACATTTTTTGCGCAATATTGTTGTTGCTTTTAATCTATTTGCAACGCACATTATCTCATTGTAATTCGTAAACCTAGGGAGATCGTGATGACTGATGAGGGACCTTAGCTTGTTCTCTGGTTTCCAATTTTATTTGCATAGATCTGTCCCGACCACAGTCATTGAATTTCGTTGCTGGTTTCTAGCTCTTGTTAGTATGAGTATAATAAACCCTATCTTCACATACGTGCTCCTTTACTTTGCAGTAGTTTCTTGCGTGAAGAATCCGAGACAGCAAATTAACGACCGGCAACTTACCTAGATTTCAGTTTCTTTTAGAAGTAGTAATTTTTAAAATTAATTGTATTCGTTTTAAAATAGCTATCTATGTTTAATCATCTTACCATAAATGGTTTCCATGAGGAATTCTTATAGAAATTCTAAGTGTAAAAATATTAACTCAGGCGGCGTGTTTTAGATTCTGTAAAACAGAGATTTATGTAAATTTTGGTGCATTTACGAATAACACATTTTGATTTAAGTCAATAATAATAATAATAATTTAAGTCGTATGATATTTCGTATGAAAGATAGGGAGGAATTATTTAGTAGACTTTAATGGCTTGAATATTATTATTAATAAAATGTGATCTTTGTATATTTAGGAGATTTTAAAAGTATTTTGAATGTTGCAGTACTTTTAAGCCTACAGATTTTATTCCTCTGAATGTTCTTGACTTTGAGTATACTTTTGAGAAATTGCTGATAATGCCATAGTATTTGTTTAACGTAGTGCTTTGTATGTGGAAGACTGGAAGTATTCATAGCAAAATAAAAGGTCATATCTTTACTAGTTAAAGTTAGCTGTAGCAGTGCAATATTAATCCCTATTGCTTCATAGATGTGTGTGCTTAAGTATCTATCTGTATTGTAGTTTCTTCTAATTTTCGTCTGAAAATAAAAATAAATAACTACGTTAGAAATCTGTGCGTATGAGCATAATGGTATTTATCTGATAATAAGCTGATGCAAGAGGGACGTAAAGTGTAACTACCATGAATTGAAGTTGAGAGAAGGGAAGTACTCCTGTTGTTTCTGTTCAACTAGTTATATAATTTAATTTGTGTAAAATAATCTATTCGTACATACGGTGTAGTCTTCTAATTGAGATGATAATCTTTATCGAAGTACCGAAGTACTTTTAGATTTCACATATGAGATCTCAGAGGACTACACCGTATGTAAGTAAAGAATATTTTTCAATTTAAGTTCTCCGTGCGCAAGAAAATGCAATTATTTAATATTTTTTGTAGCGCAGTTAGAAAATCTAAAATGAATCTAGGCAACGCGATCAGATCTGTTTTAAATAGTCTGCACTTAATGTTGTTGTTTTAAGTTCCAACAACTATAACATCTTTTGACTTCTCACTATTAACGTTAGATCTATTGATATTGAGAAACAGAAAATTTCCTCCATTCACAAGCGATAAAGATAAAGTATAGAATGTAGGGATTTAGAATTTAATTCGTGTTATTGACATTAGTTTTGCATAATCGGAAGAGCTTTAAAATAGCAGATTTTGTTAAGTCCCCAAAATGGTAGATACTTTTCGTCATTGTTTGTTATGTAGTATTTACAAGGCATTGTAAGGTCCACGGTGGAAAAAAAAAATATCTTTTTATATCGGTCTGTGTCGTATTTCGATTAAAGTATATTTTTTTTTTGCTTGTACTGCTTTCAATTTAATTTCGTGAAAAGGTCCATATATCCCAGAGATAGCATGAACATTTTTCATAATTATACAGATAGTAACTTTTTAGTGTGTAAGTTGTTCCTGCCATCAGCGAAATTCTTCATTTATTTGTGTAATTGTGTAGGATATTGAATTACATGGTAAGAACTATCTTTCTTTGATGCCGACTGTATTTAGTAAGTACTATTTTCCTTTTTTTCTGTAGTCTCTGCATCTGTTTAATTTGTCAAATAGGTACTTCCTCATTCCTTTCCCTGGTAAGTAATTAGAGGAAGGGCATTGGGACCTTTTGGAAGTGTATCTGTCTGTTGTATATTTTAATATACTTACAATGTTCTTTTGACTAATGTTATTGGTGTAAGGGGAATGTTTCCTTAGACTTCCAGTGTGGAGACATTTTGTTCAGTGCGGTAAGTGCTTGTGTGAATACCAGAATGCTAATTTGTGTATCAAATATTGGTGATGCTACTCTTTTCAATGCTGAATATTATGGAAATATTTTTTTGTTAGTAACAGCTTTCTTACATATATTTGTATATAAACAACTAACATACTTGTATTCAGCTCAAATGTTGTTCTACTGTTAAAATAATCGAGGGGAATGGTGTGGTGAAAGGTCAGTGTTGCAGAACCTACTGTGCGATTCCCAATCTAAGAAGATCATGTTGGCTACTGTAGAAGAAACATTAGTTGCAAAGGCTGCTTATCCATGGCTTCCGGCTTCACTAATGTCGTCATTGATGGAAGGTATTAAAGGTTTTATTTGCCTTTTAGAGTGAGGCTTTAAATGAGGCCCAAATGAACGACGCCCCTGTCTCCCAGGATTCGGATGAATCTGCTGCTGATGGATCTTCTGTTGATTCCCATGATGAAAATCCGGTTGGTGTCGCTTTCGATGTCAGTGAGCATGTGCCTAACAGATCAGTAAATTTTACGTGTGTAATTTTTCAGTGAAAGAATTCAAGATAGAAGTATAAATATAAGCTAAGTTAAATATGTGTCACAACTTCTGTGATTTAAATTAGCTGTTAAGTATAAACTCTAGTTATATTCAACTATTCTTATATAGGATTATTACAGTACTTTAAAGTATATTTTTAATGTCAAAAATTCTCAAGACTGAAATTGTGTACTTTTCTTTGAGTTTTTTTACTACAAAGGTGAAGCCTAATTTTATTTTGTGTTTATATTTTATGGTATAATGACGAGATAGGCTGAGTAATTTGTGTTGTACTAATAGTTTTTGTTCCATGCAGTTGTACTGAATAGTACGAAAGCATGAACATTTTGAGAATGGCACCAATGCTAACTCGGGTGCTTCAGAGCTTCTTGGAACAAGAAAGAGATTTAATTTTAAGAAAATATATACAGAAAAGAAAGTTCATAGTTCAGAATATTTGTAAAGACAGAAAATACCTCCAGCACACACAATACAGGAAATGCAAAACTAATTTCACATCATATTTCATAATTTGGTTCATTAAGATTCAGATACATAGTTTTTATCTGAACGTTTTTATAACTACCTCGAAATCGAGATGTATATTTGTAGTTGGGCTTGGGAAAATCATACCGCTATGATTTTGAGCATCTCGCTATAATACTAATTTGATTAAAACATTAGTATCTGGTTATATGAACCTTCGTTGTTTTAAGTGTGGTATATAGATGTGATAAAAATCGCATCTTAAATCGCGGAAACGCATCTTAAAATTTTCCCAAACTGGTTCTTTGGTTTCAAATACTTCTTAGTTTTTTTTAGCTATTTCGTAGTAATAAACGATGGAATAAGAAAATAAGCCCAGTGATTAGAAAAAAATAATGTTAGATTATGTTGGGATTATTGTATTTGTATATCGTTGTTATGACGAACTTGAATTTCTAACATTCGTTGTTCTTGAAAAGTAAGACAAGTTTTTAAATGAGGGGTGAGGCTGTTTCTTTTTCTTGTTATTTAAAATTTTGTTGTTAGAACATTTCTGTCGATTGAATTTTTCTTTTCATTATTTTCTTCCATAAACTTGTCGATATGAATTATGATAAATTGAAAGATCCCGTATGCTGAAAAATGTGAAGTCTCTTTGGATATCGTATATTACTGTTAACAATATAGTAACAGTGGATTATGTAGGTCTGCATATTTGTCAATAAACCATGAAGTTACATGCGTACTGAGAGCTAATAGTCAAGTAAAATAGCTTTTTATCATAGCGTTAGTGAATATGCTTTTAAATTTGAAAGTTGTAATCGTTGTTTTTTTCTCTTTAGGAATCTTGGACTTTCATGAGTTCTGAATGATTTTTTAAAAGAAATCCTCATTGTATTTTAGCAATGTTAGTAGCGTAGCTGACTTATATTCTACGCCACTTAATTATCTTTGACAATTCGTTGCAGGCAAATGAATATATGCAATCAGTTGGACGCTGCCTTCAGATGATGCTGCGTATTGATGAATATCGTTTTGGTTTTGTGGCTGTTGATGGTATTTCAACGTTAGTGAGCGTATTGTCAGGAAGAGTGAATTTTCAAGTTCAATATCAACTTACGTTTTGTTTGTGGGTGCTGACATTCAATCCTTTGTTAGCTGAGAAAATGAACAAGTGAGTACGAGATGATACAGTATACCAAGTTATAAGTTTAACGTTTTTATTTCTGTTTCGTATTATAGTGATCGTTGGGAAATATTTTATGTTGTTGTGTATTTATAATATAAATCTTTTTTTAAATTATATTAATTACTACGATTTTAACTATTTTATGTTAGAAGTGTTTTTTTTTTTTAACAAATAACCTTGTGTATGGTGAATGTTGAAATTAACACAGAAGAATTGACAGCCGCCATGGCCAGGGCTAGAACCCAGATCTCCAAGTTGCCGGCTCTCCATTATACCACCACTGCACAGCCAATTCTCTGTGTTCATAGTGAGATTTCTGTCATCTTCTCTGAGGCATATGGTAGGAGGAAATAGTACGTTGGATGTAATTCGCTGCTCTTACTTTGTCTTGATTTGTACTTTGGAGCTTTTATCCTTGCAATAGAACAACAAAGTTGCAAAAAGTTTGATGTGTGTCAATTATTGATGTATATCCATTAGCAATATTAGGTTTAATTTGTGATGTGTTTTTAATAGAAATACTGGTTTTGTGTGTTTTGCGCTATAGCCAGTTCGTACTTCTGGAAAATTTACTGACTTTCTTTTTAGAGCAATTTAGTTGACAAAATTAATCCAAAATTAACAGCGTATGCGCTGAAATCTGCATGCGTGATGAAATCTTTATCTATTAGATTTATAGAAACATTTTCCCAATTGTTGGTTAAGACTAGAATTCCTATTAATGTTTTTGTCTTTTTTGTGTTCTTTTATCTTAACTTCCTAATGTCTTTGATTTTTAAAATCTCATAAGAATTCAAATATTTACATGGCGTTTCATATTTTCTTCCAATAATTTGTCTATAAACATAAAATAGTTTTTAGTTGCACGTTTTTTTCTGTGTTTGTTTGTGCTTATTTCAGGGCGTCTACCACCCTGGGGAACCTGGAATACTCAGGGAATTTTGTAAAGCTGGAAAACTCAGGGAAATCAATAATTTATAGGGGAAACTCAGTAATATATAAGAGGTAGATCTGTTCGTAGTTGGTAAGAGCACTGCCCCGACAAAGCGGAGGTCGTAGGTTCGATTTCCACTGTTGACCGGATTTTTTTCAATGTGTTATAATCCTCTATTTTAAAGAAACTATCTTCTTTTTTCACATGTGAAACACTAATAATGTATAAGATGTTTGGACGGAGTGATGGTGGAATTTAAAAAAAAAATGTATAAAAACAATATTATTTACGTGTCCCACTATACTAAGAACTCAGGGAATGTGGAAAAAAAATATCATAGAAAACCTGGAAAACTCAGGGAATTTCGTGTCACAAAATTAGTAGATACCATGGTGTCTGCTGAACGAACCGTCCTTATTTATCTGCACTCCCCGTTATTCCTTGTAATTGTTATAGAGACTAGAAGCCGTAACTAAATTGGCAGAGCCTTCATTTCACATTCAGAAGCGCCCATCCTGACATATTTTTTCTTGGTCACACAAACAGATTGTGGGATAGTATCGTGAAGGAAGCCGGAAACGATCCATTTTTTAAATCCTTCCCTTCTTCTTCTTGTGAGTATCCTGCATAAAATTGTTTCTGATCTCTGTTAGGAGATATGTTAAATAAGCGGAATCTTTACCAGCAGAGAATCATCAGTTGAGTTCAGTTTCTTCATATTCAATCGGACATAATCATGATTTGAAAGAAAAGAAAATGAGATTAAACAATACGGAAACCTGTTAACCGTCAGTTCTCATGATCTAAACCGTTTTTCAACGAAACACTACATCCTTTTGTAGAGACTTGCACAGTGTAAGGCACTTTTCCGTTATGACTGTAGTTGAACTCCTGCGTAGTGACGTTGTTGACATTTTCGCTTATGATCCAGCATCATGAGAATAATGGGTGAGCTACTTAAATAAAGAAGTAACGAACTCGGTCCCGGAAGCCAGATAAAGCTACGAAGGGAATCGGTGCGTTAATCACACACATCCAATTGAACGAAGGCCATCTGTTAGGCCCGTCACCGTATTGTTTTGTTCAGTTTGAATAACTGTAGTTGCTTAAGAGATCTGTCAGGCTTCTCCCTCACCACATCGTCTTCGGAATCCTCGTCACTGCCACTGCTTACTGTTTTTGGTTAAGGCGTCTTCATGTAATTACAGCAGGGTAGCCACTCGACCTGGAAATCTGGAAAAGTCAGGAAAAATGGCTCAACCTGGAGAAGTCAGGGAATTTTATATATAATCTGGAATTTTTTTTACCAAAAAGAGTAATCGAAAAGAATCAACAAATCAGAGACAGTTATGGTCTTAACTGAAAAATAAGTCGACATGAGGATTTAAAAAACTTCAAATCAGTTGTAAGTCGCTTGTTTTGGAGCATCCGTAAATATGCAACAAAATCGTGGAGTGTAGTTCATCTTGGAATTGCACTCTCTCTAGCCTTCTATGTCGACTGCAGCGATATGCTTGTTGGAACATAGCTTCGAGTGTTGTCTTGCACGTTACCTGATTCTCCAAATACTAATGGTAGTTATATCAGTTCTACGAATATGGAATCATTGAGAATTTATGCAAGGGTGCGTTGAAATAGTTTCTTTTCTCCGAAAATTTTACGAAAGCTGAAATAATGTGTATATTGTATTCTGTTACACAACATGGTCTTTTCGAATGTTTTCCACCTCATGTTTCCTGATAGTGAAATAGACTCAAAAATCTTTGGTTATAGTTTGTCATTGTCCTTAACTTTGCTACAAAGTCCATGTGAAAGAGACAGGAGAATGCTATCCTGGCTTTAATCCAAGGTACCATTCCATCCTTCGCCTGGTGTACTGAAAAAGGAGCTGGGACACTGTAAGCAATGTTTGGATTTGCGCCGCCTCCCAGTGGTGATCCGTTTCGACTGGACCACGGGAAACTGATTTATAGCTCTGAAATATCCAACAAAGGTTACCTATTTCTAATCAGTCATCGGATCTAGTCAGTAAAGATTCGTACATTATTGTACACAAATGATAAGCATTAATAACACTTAACTTAATGTTAACGAATTTGACTTCAAATTTTTAGTTTAATGTGATTTATTTCCTCTGTAGGTTCAATGTAATTCCCATCCTTGCTGATATCTTGAGCGATTCTGTGAAGGAGAAAGTAACTCGAATAATTCTAGCTGTATTCAGGGTAAGTAAGATTTATTATCGAAAGTTTCGTAATCGCTTACTCAGGTCTATACACATGTGACGAAACTTTTAAGGATGTTCTTTTTAAATATGATCCTTACTTTGCGGAATGGATGCAGTTTAGCGTTAGCATTCGGATTCTAAATGAACAGTCTAGAAAATTAGAGCTTTATAATTATTTGAGTTTCCCCATGATCACTGACTGAAAAAATCGGGATTTTTCTCGAACACCATGCGTTTCTCAACTCATGGTTACTAAAACATTTCACTCACTATGATGAGAGAACTTCCAACCATAAAAGAATTGTAACCATTGT